>JABWPP010000047.1:27501993-27691993 GCA_016920855.1 Puya raimondii | reverse complement strand
GCGGTAAGCCCTAGAAGAGCTAGCACGGTGTCACGGACTTAAACGGAAACGCTTGTCAAGTCTGTAAAGCACTCACTCTCCTTCATGAAATAAGCAAGTCTGCCTCTCTGTTTGCTAATACGATTCATTCGCCTAATGACTAAGTACAGGAAAGAGAGTTTGAAGAATATTATATATTTATTGAGAGTAGAAATTACAACTAATTTTCTGAAGAAGGGGAGATGAAAGCCATAACTACATATAGGCCACTCGCCACCCAAACTAACAAGTGAAAAGACGCCAAGTGACGCAAAACTATAAGCAGAAACAGGAGGCTAGTTATGAGCTTCCAAGAGATTACATTTATTACTCTCATAGAAACTCAACTCTTACCTCTTCAGTTTCTGCGTCCACAGTTTCGATATCTGTAGAGATACTTTTAGAAGGCCCCAGCAAAATCTCTGACAGTGTTCTCCTTTAGAATTTGGGTGATTATAAAGAAAAAAATAGACAAAAAATATTATGCCCGTGACAACATGCATTGCTGCAGAATTGTCTTTCTATTTTTTAGAGAGAGAAAGATAGTATGTTATTCGTTTCGTTTATTTTAAAAAAAATAATTAAAAATATGAAACAATCAGACTGTGAACTTGTGGACCAATCATTAGAGTCTTTGCCGATTACGGTAAGGGCGGTCGATCATTATTGTAGAGTTTTGAATCGACATTTCTTCCCATAAAAAAATTAAAAAGAAAAGATGAATATTAACTTGTGTGGTCCGTACGTAGTATATATTGCACCTACAAGAAAAACTTTTGTTCGAGATTATTTGGCTCGCATGCAGATGTGAGCCAACGATATACATAGCTTTGCGTTTCTTGTATATGGGAACTTAATTTTCACTGCGTTATCAGGCGAAAAAGAAAATTAAAAAAAATGATGAAAATAAAATAAAGCTTGAGAATGAATGAAGTTCACACCGAGATGCTACGACCGGTGCTTAATTAATTGGCCCTTGTGGCCTGCAGGATTCTGCTTTCATTTATAGTTTTACAGATCGTAGTAGGTGAATCATTTGCAAAATAATTTCAATATGAACCACTTTAATTCACTATCTTTCTTAATTATACTTTTCTTAAACTATTTAATATAGATTCCATCGTTATGGTACTTTTCATTTCAAATAAAATTCTTAATTAATCAGATCATAATTTTATATTAACTACAGGGATAGTAATATGTTTTGCACGATTGAAATGATGCCATGGTAGAAAAATTTATTAATATGTGCTTCATATGAGCCAAACTTATGAATGTTCACATGAAGGTACGTAGGTAGAGGTGGAGTGTATATATATATATATATATAACTAAGCTGGAATACTATCAATAGCACCAAGCTATTGATGCTATTAGTTTTTTAGTCATTGGATTGAGAAATGTACGGTTAGGATGATGTGGGCCTCTAGGGTTGAGTGGGTGGTTGGTTTAGTATAATCTAACGGATAAAAATAATCAAAGGGTTAAATCTAACGGTGGAAAACTCGATAGCACCAAGCCCTTGGTGCTATCGATAGTATCCCAGCCGGACTCTATATATATATATATATATATATATATATATATATATATATATATATATATATATATATATATATATATATATATATATATATATATATATATATATATGTATGTATATGTATATACACTCCAAACTTATGAATTGTGTCATCCAAAGACCAAGTTTCATACACTGGTCTTATATTTTTTTTTTTGTTGTTGCAATATTAGAATCTGGAAGGGTTTGACTCAACCCTAGAATGGAGGGCTAAGTTGTATAATATATTTCAACTCTTTTTGGATTATAGAGTTAGCATTTTTTTTAAAAAAAATTATAAGCAAAATCTATGGCTATTTCCTATACTTTTAGCTTTAGTGTCAACTTCGAGTTCCATGGAATTCGAACTCATGACTTCCAACTCTGATATCTTGTTAAATTATATAGTAATATTATATCCAATATTCTATTCAACATCAGAGTTGTTAGGTTTCACTCTTGAGCAATATCATAAAGTTCGGTAATTCAAGCCCGTGCCAAAGTGTTTCAAAAATAAAGAAATTCTTTAGTGGTGCGGAATTTATAGGATATATACTAATGGTCGTAAGGGACAAGTACGTAAGAGAAAAAGATATTACCTCCCTAGCGGCTATCTAGTGGACAACCTGAATACAAATCTAGCTAGATATAGTGCCAATTTTCAGGGGAGGGGCAACGACTACCTGCTGGTGTTTTTGAACATCCAAAAAATGCTTGTCAGTGGATTCACTTTTGCTAGTTTCTATTTTAATTTTCTTTCTCCCTCACTATTGTCTATAAATTCATTTTTCTTTCTGAATGAAGTGAGTAATTTGTTATCTTTCACTCAAAAACGATAAAGTGATTTAAGCGCCCGGCCTCTCGGTTTATCAAGAAACCGACGGCAACTTGAAAAGAAAAAGAAAAAAAAAAATATTCCACACTAATTCCAAATTCAGCAATTTGGGATACAACCAAAACTCATTACAATTCGCAAACAAAGTTGGAAAAAGGAAACCACCACGTTCCATCGAATCGTTGGATCCTGTGGAAATTAACCGAGCCACTTATGGGGGAAGTGGCGACTCGCTCAAACTGTGGGCCGCGTCACATTGCCCTTTGTGAACGGGTCGAGCCACTTTTAATTTTTCGTCCTTCTCAAAAACTGAGGCCACAAAAAAAACAAAAAAACAAAAAAACAAAAAAACAAAAATTAAAAACCATACAAGTGCTCGATTGGCTACTTGTCTCCCCATGAGCCACTTCGCCTCTTCTTAATTGGCTCCTTTTTCAGAACCACTTAATTAGCACCTAGTTTTAAAACTTTAAAAAAAAATATCTAATTTATTTAGATTGATGAGAGAATCTTAGATGATTATTCCTGAAAAAATACTTTGTTTATAAACAAATCTTATAATATTTTACAAACTATATATATAATTCTATGCATGAATTTCAATCTTGAAATTATAAGTCATACTTATCTTTCCTTGATTTGCACTTCTTAATTAATTAAACACTCTCATGCATGTTAATTTGTAAAGTGTTGTATAATTTATCTGTAAATATGGCATTACTCTTTAGGTATATGTACATCATTGATTGATGTTTACATATGACCACGAAATTGACTTTGTAGAAGGGGTACGTGAGC
Organism: Puya raimondii; assembly: GCA_016920855.1. Lineage (NCBI taxonomy): Eukaryota > Viridiplantae > Streptophyta > Magnoliopsida > Poales > Bromeliaceae > Puya > Puya raimondii. The sequence continues at coordinate 27,688,781 of JABWPP010000047.1, read as the reverse complement.
TTTTCGTAAGCATAACATTACTTCTGAATTATTTTTATTAAGCTACTATATGAGATGGTTGGTAAAAATCCTAATAAAAAGCAATTTAAAAATTTCATGTCAAAATAACTTTCATATTTTTATTTAAATTTTTATGTAGAATAATTATTATTATAAAGAAAATTTTCCTTGTCACGTGTGTATACTTCTTAGGGCATAGATTTTGACTCTGTGTGGAGGCTAGGAGGCAGCACGAGGTTTTGCCCAAGTGTTGTTGTACATAGTTGTTGGAGAAAAGTAATAAATAATAAAAATATATGGGTGTTGTTGTGTTCTTTTTATTTTATAAAAGGTGGGAAAATGATAGTTAGTTTCCCACATAGCGCAATGCACTTTCCAAAATATTCAATGTTAATTAGAAGTGATGATATTTGTGTTTAATTTAAATGGAGATTTATTAGAGCCCACTTCTCCATTTAACAATTAATTAAATGCTTAATTTTGCTAGCCAACTAGCTTTTAGCATGCATGCTTGCACTATGAATGGAGTTGCACTCCTTGATATTATTAATTACCCATCTAGATATATAATTTATAGTTTTGACTTGTAGAGCAAAAATCATTTGATCCAACTGGTTTTTTCATATAAAATCAAATTATTTAATGTAGGAAAGATTTTTTAGATAAGATTATTCATGTCTAGACTTGGTTTGTCGCATAATGTGTAAAATAAGCCAACTAAAAGTACAACACATAACCTTCATTTAATGGCTGTTTCGGTTTATGTATTCTTTTCGCAAAAGCTTCAAGTATCTAGCTTTTGGATCATCAAAATCAAATATATATATATATATATATATATATATATATATATATATATATATATATATATATATATATATATATATATATATATATATATATATATATATATATATATATATATATATATATATATATATATATATATATATATATATATATATATATATATATAGAGCTAGTCTCCTATACTATCTATAGTACCGGGGCTCCGGTACTATAGTTGCTTTTTCGATCTTAGGGTGTTCAAATCAACGATCCACACCGTTGAAACTGATCTAGGATATTTGAAGTTCTTAGAAATAAAATTTTATAATTTTTCGACGTAGTTTACTTTGTGATCAAACCGTTTCAAAATTGTCAAATTTCAATGGTTATTATGGCGAGTTTGTAGTTTAACGGTGGAGAAGAATCTAAATTTATTCAAATTTTGATAGAAAATACTTTAAACTATATAGATGAAGGTCAACATCCTTGATCTTGAATTCGAAACTCCTATACTCAAATTTTAAGGATTATTCAATTTCCACCGTTCATTTTGACATGATTCATTTACTAAGTAAACGATATCGAAAAAAACTAAAATTTTATTTCTAAGAACTTCACATACCATAGATCAGTTTCAACGGTGTGGATCGTTGATTTGAACACCCTAAGATCGAAAAAGCAACTATAGTACCGGAGCCCCGGTACTATAGATAGTATAGTAGCCTCATTCTATATATATATATATATATATATATATATATATAATGCGCCCTACCCCCTATATTCGCTTGATTAGGTTTGTACTGTACAAGTTAATTCTTACATAATACACTAAAAGATCAGCGCACCGACAGCTTTTTACGAGACTTTGATGGAATGATATTCATAGGAAAAAGAAAAAATCTTCTTGATTCCATATAAATTTTGTTCAACAAACCAAAAAAAAATAATAATAAATTCATTAAAAATGTTTCTTTTAACATCTTTTGGTCAACTTCAAATTACCAAAATGCCCTCGATGATGGCTTCTCCAACTTGATTTATTTATCACAATAACTTGGTTTGCAAAATAATAAAAATTAATTGCTTGGTAAGAGTTAATCTTTTAAGGTTTAATTAAAATAAAAAGATGTGTTCTATTTTGACTATCAAGTGATGAAGCGCACATTTCGGTTTAGTTGTATCTGCATTTTTTTTTATAATTCAAATGGATACAAGCAGGATTACATATCCATTACCATATATTAAGCACTAATAAATTAACAAGACAACTCATAATAGCTAATCAAGCATATGCAAAATAAGGTGATCATTTGTTAATTGGTTTCTTTTAATATAACTTGATAACTCATAATAAAAAATGTGCAAAGATTCTTTTACACCTCCCACCTACCATGAAGTTTTTTTTTTCGATAAATTGATCCCATGGGTTTATTAAAGCCACAAATAGAAAATATAAATGTTGGTTTTTTAGTGTCCCATTTATTTTCGAAATCATTAATTTCACTAGTTATTATAATCTCAGAAAACTCCAACAATATTCATCTCATTCACTTGTACATTTATCACAAGTGAAAAACATATATGCATGTATTTAATTAATCAAATAAGAATTTAGATTTGTCAATTTTTCTTGCATGATGATTACATTCTCCCTTACAAGTGTTACCAAAAAATGAAATCAAAATTAAAAATTGCACTTTATCACCTGCAAGATATATACTCCAAGTTTTACTCCTAAACTAGAATTTAAACTACGCTAGCTTATACTTGACAATGATTTGTAGCTTGCTACCTTGTAGTAATTAAGGAGACTAATTAAACTTTGTAGTGTTAATTTATCTAATTTTATGAGTTTTTTTATGTCACATTTATTAGTACTGTTGAGTAGCAAATTCACCCCAATACAATTGTTCATCATGAAATGGAGAGAGATTGCATATATAGTTGATAATTAATTAACCTTTTCCATAATTAAAATACGTACATTAATTTTATGTGATTGTGATAGAAACGTATGATAAAATTTTACCCAAAAAATTGGAACTAGATAACATGCCGATCGCAAATTCAACGAAAAATAAGAAAATTGAAGCTCAAATACCTGTTTCATATATAACTCGAGTAAGTGTCATCCTTTAGGATCATAAATGAAAAAACAGCATATATATTGAAAAAAAAAAAAAAAAATGCAGTAACATGCTTCATGAAGGACAGATCAAGTGGAGTGCTATATAAAAAATGCAGTAGCATGGAATCTTCTATTTGATATCATAATTAACTTGGACCTGCATGTCACGTTTGATTAAGCAAATCAGCTAGAGATCTCCAACCAAAAATTGTTTATACATGTGATCTCATCAACTATATATATGCTTACCTAAAGAATAAGCATTTAGCATGCTGATTAATCATGATTTAACATAATTCCAACTTTAATAACTTTAATTACACTTAGCTTTTATTTAGCAGGGTCATAACTCCGCGTCAGCCCAAATCTAAACAGTGCAGATTTTCTACAATCACATGAGCGATTTTGATTCTATTGTTCACGCGAAATGAGATAATTGGAATATTTAGATGATTGCCCCAATTAATTTTATTTTAGATGGACGAAAAATACTAAAAAATTGTGTACGTAGAGCTGAAGAAAATCCATGCTCAGTTAGGATGGTGTCACTCAGCATGAGTGGACGTGGATTACAAACCCATTTGCATGGACACAAAACCAGTTTGATATTTTGTTGGAGTGGCCCCAGACATTTTTGTGGCAACCGTTACGACTTACGAGCAAGATATAAACCTAAATTTAAATAAATAATTATTATTGGCCATTAAACTTTGGACTGAGAGAATGTGGCTTATTTGCCTCTTTCTGTTTCCAAAAATCCCAGAAGCGCTGCGGAAAAAATTGGCGTTACGTTATGCCTCTGTGTGATCTCTTGGTGCGAGAAAAAAAGAAAAAAAGAAAAAAACTAGGAAACAAATTAAATCACAAGCACTTGTCAATTGGTTTCCCAGAGGACTGTGTGCATGGACCTACATGTGGGACCCACATTTGTCGTGATTTAGTGGGTGTTTGGTCTAAGCTTCTGGAAAGTAATTTTCGAGTCAAAAGTAATTTTTCTGCCAATAGAGCGTTTGGTAATTTCTATTTTAAAATTTGATTCTGATTTTAAATATTAATTTTTTAATTTTAGAGGCCCAAAATCAGAAGCAGCTAATATCTGTTTCTTGAAATCTGTTACTGATTTTGGATTCAAATTTCAAATTTTGATTTTGGGTTCAAATTTTAAATTAAGTTCAGATTTAAATTTTAAATTTTAAAATTTTAAGTTCAATATTAAATTTTAAATTTTAAGTTTTTTAAATTTTAAATTCTAAATTTTCAATTTAGATACTAAATTTTAAAATCTAAATTTAAAATTTAAGATGAAATTTCAATTTTGAAATTTTAAATTCTAAATTTTAAAATTTAAGTTTTAATTTTCAAACTTCAAACTTCAAATTTAAAATTTAAAATTTAAAATTTTAAATTTCAAAATTTAAATTTAAATTTAAAATTTAATTTAAAATTTTAAAAATTTTAGATTTTAAAATTTTAAATTCAAAATACCAAAATATCAAACTTAATTTAAAATTTAGATTTCAAATTCAAATATCAAATAAAAAAATAAATTTAAAATTTAAAAAATTTAGTATAGTAGGCGCCGTACAGTATAGTAGACGTATTGGAGGGGATACGGTGAGGCGGATGGAGATGGGGGTATTTCCTCAGGTGACGAAAAATTCAGACCAAATCTTTAAAATCTAAAAACGCGGTTTACATTTGCAAAATCTCCAAACTAGTGATTTTTAATGCAAATTGAAAAATTTTAATGTAATTTAAATTTTGAATTATTTTAGAATAAAATTTAGTAAAAAATTTTATTATCTGCAAACAACAAAAATAATTTTACTAAACAGCTTCACAAAATTATTTTAGAAAAAGCGTTTTCATCTAAATTTAGTCAAACGCTCTACAGTTTTTAACTAACAAAATCAATTATATAGAAATCACTCCTCTAACAGCTATACTAAACAGTCGTTATTCTCCTTACCAAAAAGCTTAAAGGCACATTTTATTACTACATTATAAATTACGATTTAATCAACCATCCATTACTAGTTTAAAACTTATGTATAAGTATAGAAAAATACTATTTGTACACTCCATTAGGGATGTACAAGTTACATCCCACCTATTCAATGGATGGGGTGAAAATACTAGTCACATATACATCCCAAATAGAATGTATATCAGTATATGTAGCATTACTCGTAAGCAAGGTTTAAAGTGCCGTCCCGTGCCGTACGGCACGGGGCGGCACGTACCGTGCCAATAAGAAGTCGGCACGGTACAGGGGGAGTTTCGGACCCCCCTCCGTGCCGCGGCACATAGGTGCGTGCCAGCGGCACGTACCGCCGTGCCAGCACTGTGTTTTTTTTTTTTTTTGCTTCTTTTTCTTTTTACTTTTTGCTTTTTTTTTTCTTTTTGATTTGTTCTTTAGGGTACCAAGAATCATTTGGGTACACCCTCACTCATCTCTCCTTTTTATTTTTGTCCTTTCGGACTTTTTCTTTTTTTTTGACTTAGATGCTCTTTTTTGGCTTTTTGGCTTCTTTTTTTTTTTTTTTTGCTTTTTGGGTAACACGAAGCATCTCTCCTCTCTTCTGTTTTACTTTTGTTATGTTGCACTTTTTTTTTGACTTAATGCAATCTCCCCCTCCCCAAAAAAAAAAAAAAAATTGCCCCGCCTTTTTTTTTCTTGCCCTTCTTTCTCTGGTGCAGATGACAATATGCTATATAATCTAGCGACGATCTATGTGGAATTAAGCAGTCATTTCTATGTAAAGATGTAAATTTAAATAATTATTGCACTTAAAAATTTTATTATTATATTTTAATTTATATTCTACATCAGGTATAGTTGTACTTTATATACAAAAAGCTTACATGCATATTAATTGATGAGTATAATAAGCTATGCATAGTAAATATTCATAATTATTTATCTAAATTTTTTAAAATAACATTATAAAAAAAATTTGGAACCAAAAAAAATTAAATACATCCGTGCCAAAGCGTGCCAATAGGAGGTCATGCGTATCCATCGGCACGCAAACGTACCACGTGTCGGCACGGAAGCGTGCCCGTACCGTACCGTGCCAGGGACAGAGCGGCACGCCTCCGTGCCACGGCACTCCCTTGTGCCACGGCACTTTAAACCTTACTTGTAAATATATCATGACCAACCGATAAGATAATGATTTAATAATCAGAAGAATTGAAGACTTGCTTTCTTGCATTTATTATAACATTTTTCTTGAAATTAGAATTTCCAACTCCGATCATCCGATGCTTCCCCCTTTTGACTACTTCAAAAAAATATAAAAATTAATTATGAAAACATTAAATCAATTTTTATTTATAATAAAAACAACACTATTAATAACGAACATTGATTATTACGGCGGCGCACAGGGGTCTGGTTCACGGCCAGGTGCTCCGCTCCTTCGTCCACGTACACCCGTTCTTAATTATGACGCCATCTTCGACTCCGAGGTTGATAAAACCCCGCGCTCACACTCAACCTTCCGCACCAATTCCTTATATATTCACACCTTCGCCCCCTAATTACTCGGCAACAATTTTAGTTTTTTTTTAAAAAATTATTCAAGTAGTTGCGGAATAGGATTTGGTATCAAATGGGCACCGCGCTCATCGACCCGGCCCGAACCGCGATGGCGAATCACATGAATGGCGGCGCCCGCTTCGCTCCGCCGCCTCTTGCGCAGATGCTCCCGAGCCACGCACCTGATTCCGACGACGACGAGGATGAGGACGACGACGTGGAGGACTCGGATTGGGCGGCGCTGTGCGGGAGCCACGAGGAGGTGGAGCCCGCGGTGCACGACCCGCGCGACGAGGGCACGTCGGACCGGTGGGTCCCGCGCAACCCCTCCCTGATCCGGCTCACGGGGAAGCACCCCTTCAACTCCGAGCCCCCGCTCCCGCGGCTCATGCACCACGGGTTCCTCACCCCGGCCCCGCTCCACTACGTGCGCAACCACGGGCCCGTCCCCAGGGCCGATTGGTCCACGTGGACCGTCGAGGTCGCGGGGCTGGTCCGGCGCCCGGCGCGGCTCACCATGGACCAGCTGGTCCGGGACTTCCCCCCGGTCGAGATCCCCGTCACGCTCGTGTGCGCCGGGAACCGCCGCAAGGAGCACAACATGGTGCGCCAAACCGTGGGCTTCAACTGGGGCCCCGGCGCCGTGTCCACGTCCGTGTGGCGCGGGGCCCGCCTCCGCGACGTGCTGCGCCGGTGCGGCGTCGCCGCGCGCGGGAGCGGGGCCCGCCACGTGTGCTTCGAGGGCGCGGAGGACCTGCCGGGCGGCGGCGGCGGCGGGGGGAAGGGGTCGAAGTACGGGACCAGCCTCCGGCGCGAGGTGGCGATGGACCCGTCGCGCGACGTCCTGCTGGCCTACATGCAGAACGGCGAACTGCTGTCCCCCGACCACGGCTTCCCGGTCAGGGTCATCATCCCCGGCTTCATCGGCGGCCGCATGGTCAAGTGGCTCCGCAAAATCACCGTCGCCGCAGAGGAGTCCGACAGCTACTACCATTACCACGATAACCGCGTCCTCCCCTCCCACGTCGACGCCGCGCTCGCCAAAGCAGAAGGTATCTAAATTCATATGCCAGGGACGAAGTCAGAAATTAAGATTTCAGCAGGCTAAAATTTAGATTTGATAGAAAAAAATTCGACATAGTATAGTAAAAAAAAAAAATTTATCAAATTCATTAGTCACCTATTGTTAGTAATAGTAATGATAATGTGCTCAAGGAGGAATAATACTGTAAGAGCTGAAGGGAAAGGATCAAAGAGTTCGAAAAAATAGTGAGACACAAGTTTTATTAAAAAAATAATTTACTTCCATAAAATTAAAATTTGTAATTTTTAAAAATTCAGAGAGGACTAAAATAAAACTCTTAAACATAATTTATTTTATTTTAATTATTTTATTTTATTTTATTATTTTTTTTTGGATTTGGTGTGGTGGGTAAATAAAGATTGGTGGCACAAGCCGGAGTATATCATCAACGAGCTAAACATTAACTCGGTGATCACCACGCCGTGTCACGACGAGATCCTCCCCATCAACGCTTTAACCACGCTGCGCCCGTATACCATCAGGGGCTACGCCTATTCCGGTGAGTCGGTTATTTTATTTTTTATTATTTATTTACATCTGTCGTAAAAAAAATAAATAAAAATTTAAAATTGATTGAGATATTTTTTTGGGTTAGGTAGTTTTTTTTCCTCCCATAATTTTGGTTTCCGTTTTATTGGCCTTTTACTAATTCTCTTTCAAACGAAATAAAACAAGCGCTGAAACTTTTAACCGAGTGGAAAAACAAAAATAAAAATTTAAAACGAAAAGAAATTAACCGAGTTGTTAATATGTCGTTAGTGATATTTGGATCAGAGGAGTGGGACAGTGGGGGATAATTGTGGTCAAAAAAATTGTTACCTAGTAATAATTTGTCCCATGAATTTTGACATTGTAGTTGCGGTGAGCCTTTTGCTTACCAAGTAAAGGGAAAAATATTCGGTTCAGAAAATATGAACCTTTTTATTTTTTGCTCTATGTATTATTTGCCATAAAATGTATAGGTGTATTCCAAACTATTTGGCTCAGAAACTTGTGTCAATATAATTCGAAATTAAGCCCCAGTTTGTTAGAGAAAAATAACATATTTTGCTATTACTAAAATGAATTCATTAAAATTAGTTATCATTCCACTTCACAAGGACTAGTGACGCAAGTTCGAAGCGTAATTATTTTAAATTTTCAGATAAATTTATTTTTAAAAAAATAAATAAAATTAATAGCATATTATCTACTATTCATGACTTCACCAAATTATTACACACGTTTTCTGAAGGCCGCAATATATATATATATATATATATATATATATATATATATATATATATATATATATATATATATATATATATATATATATATATATATATATAGAGTTTTGCTAGAATACTATCGGTAGTAAACCGAGCGGTTTACTACCGATTTGTTTTCGATGCTGGAGCTTCCAAATCGACGATCGGCACCGTTGAACATGATCTAGACCATTCAAACTATCTGGAAATCAAATTTCACGCTTTTTCGATATTGTTCTCTTGTCCATCAAGTGAACAAAAAATAAATGGCTGAAAATGAATATCCTATAAAAAGTGATGATAGAAGTCTTGTAATCAAGATCAAGAGTACAGATCTTATTTTGAATAGTTCAAAGAATTTTCTAACAAAAATTTAGTTGATTTGGATTCTTCTATACCGTTAAACGAGCAAACACACCATATCGGCCATTAAAATTACAGATTTTGTAACCCTTTGATCGTTCGGTTAATGATATCAAAAAAGCATGAAATTTGATTTCTAGATAGTTTAAATGGTCTAGATCATGTTCAACGGTGCCGATCGTCAATTTGGAAGCTCCAGCATCGAAAACAAATCGGTAGTAAACGGAACGGTTTACTACCGATAGTAGCCCAGTCAAACTCTATATATATATATATATATATATAGTAGAGCTACTATGCTATTAATAGCACAATAGCCTTTGTGCTATAGACTTTTTAGCCACCCATCAATTTTGATGGGTGGATGAGATGAGAGAGAGAAGAGAAATTGAATAGCCCTACTATATATATATATATATATATATATATATATATATATATATATATAATCTGCTTACTGTTTATTTCACTGACTCATGAGAGGAACAACAAAAGAAATTTGCCTCTCGCTCAATAAGTGCAGAGATTGTTATTATTCCGAATATATAAAGCCTATTTTATATATTATGTCGGCTTGTTTTCAAACATGCTTTCTTTACCTCCACCGACTCGCAAGCGAAAAATTCGATTATTAGAAATTTATTATTATTATTATTATTATTATTATTATTATTATTTTGTCTACTGGTAGTTTGGGATAACTGTTCTTTTATAAAAAAATATATAAATTATTATAATATTTTGAATCCGGCTGGTATACTATCGGTAGCACGGAGGCCTCCGTGCTATCAAGTTGTTTTCGATGATCTAGCTTCCAAATAGACGATCGGCTCCGTTAGACTTGATCTACACTATTGAAAATATTTGGAAACTAAATTTCATAATTTTTCGACATCATTAACCTATCAAACGGGTAGTCTAAAAATGAACGGCTGAAAATAAAAATCTCATAAAAAATGATGATAAAAGACTTTAATTTAACATCAAAGGTAATGATCTTACTCTAAATAGTGAAAAGAATTTTCTATAAAAATTTCATCATATTTGGACTGTTTTACACCGTTAAATTCACAAACGCATCAAATCCACCATTAAAATTGTCAATTTTGAGACTTTTTTATCACTAACCAAATAATGTTGAAAAATTATGAAATTTAGTTTCCAAATACTTTCAATAGTATAGGTCAAGTCTAACGGAGCCGATCGTCGATTCGGAAGCCGCATCATCGAAAACAACTTGGTAGCACGAAGGCCTCCGTGCTACCGATAGTATACCAGCCTAACTCTAATATTTTTATATTTTATACTCAACATAATTCATTCAAAGCTGCGTTTTTTGTTTGACAGGCGGAGGTAAGAAGGTGACGAGGGTGGAAGTAACGCTTGACGGCGGCGAGAGTTGGGTGGTGTGCGCGGTCGACCACCACGAGAAGCCGAACAAGTACGGCAAGTACTGGTGCTGGTGCTTCTGGTCCGTCGAAGTCGAGGTCCTCGACCTCCTCGGCGCCAAGGAGATCGCCGTCCGAGCATGGGACGAGTCACTCAACACCCAGCCTGAGAAACTCATCTGGAACGTCATGGTACACAACCAAAAATCAAAATCAAAATCAAAATCAAAATTTAAATTTAAATTTTTAATGCACTGTTTGTTGAGTGGGACTGTCGCCAGCCTGAACTACATAAAATATGCTAATTAAGTTTGTTGGAATAAATAACATATTCAAATCTTACAAAAAAAAGTTGTTGAACAATTAGATAGTAAAATAAGAAAGTTTAGAGGCTAGCTAGTATTCTCAAAATGCTTCATAATTTAGACAAAATTTAAAATAAAACTATATAAAAATTTTCTGCAGTATGGGCTATTATGAGTTGGTTATTTAATATTTAAAAATTTTAATTTTACTATCCAATCTTTTAATTTTTTGATTTGAATCAGCTATGGTACCTTGACTTTAAATTTAAAATAATTGTGAATTTTAATAAATTTATATTTGCGAGAATGGAATGAAATATGCTAATTAAACTTATAAAGATAAACGACGCATTCAATTTTAAAGATTAAAATATTGTTAATTAACTTATATCAAATAATTTGAAAGATTAGATAGTAAAATTAAAATTTTAATAGATTGAAAAGTCGACTTAAAATAATCTATAATTCAGGCAAATTATATATGTTTTAACCTAAATTTTATAAATTTTTACCGAATCAATAACCATGTATTGTAAGTTATGAGACTAAATCGCGAAAGAGAGTTAAATGGTGTGATCATTTTTGCAAATGCAGGGCATGATGAACAACTGCTGGTTCAGGGTGAAGGTGGTGGGCTGCCGGCCGCACAGGGGCGAGATCGGGCTGGTCTTCGAGCACCCGACGCAGCCCGGCAACCAGCCCGGCGGCTGGATGGCCAAGCAGAAGCACCTCGAGACCTCCACCGCCACTGCCGCTGCCGCCGCCGCTCGTCCGCCGACGCTCAAGAAGAGCACGTCCTCCCCCTTCATGAACACCGCCGCCCGGCAGTTCTCCATGTCGGAGGTCCGCAAGCACTCGTCGGCCGACTCCGCCTGGATCGCCGTCCACGGCCACGTCTACGACTGCACCGCCTTTCTCAAGGACCACCCGGGCGGCGCCGACAGCATCCTCATCAACGCCGGCACCGACTGCACCGAGGAGTTCGATGCCATCCATTCCGACAAGGCCCGCGCCATGCTCGACACCTACCGCATCGGCGAGCTCGTCGCCGCCGGCTACGCCTCCGACAACTCGCTGCACGGCGCGTCGGACTTTGCTGTGCATCTGGACACGATTCGCGAGGCCGCGCGCGCTCCGGCGGCGGCTCTCGTCGATCGGCGTGAGAAGGTGCGGTGCAGGCTCGTGGCGAAGGCTGTGGTCTCGCGCGACGTGCGGGTCTTCCGATTCGCTCTCCCGTCGGACGACCAAGTTCTTGGTCTTTCAGTTGGTAAGCACATTTTTCTCTGCGCCACTGCTGACGGGAAGCCGTGCATGCGCGCCTACACGCCGACGAGCCCCGTCGACGCGGTTGGATACTTCGAGCTCCTTGTCAAGGTTTACTTCAAAGGCGAGCACCCGAAGTTTCCCGACGGCGGAGTCATGTCGCAGTACCTAGAGTCGCTTCCCATCGGCTCAGCCGTGGACATAAAGGGGCCACTCGGGCACATCGAGTACGCCGGCCGGGGGAATTTCCTGGTCAACGGGAAACCCCGGTTCGCTCGGCGGCTCGCGATGATCGCGGGCGGGACGGGGATCACGCCGGTGTACCAGGTGATCCAGGCGGTGCTCCGGGACCAGCCGGACGACCGGACCGAGATGCACTTGGTCTACGCGAACCGATCGGAGGACGACATTCTCCTAAGGGACGAATTGGACCGGTGGGCGGCGGAGTATCCGGACCGGTTCAGGGTTTGGTATGTAGTGGACAGGCTCAGCCGCCCCGACGAGGAGTGGCGGTACAGCGTCGGGTTCGTGACGGAGGCCATATTACGGGAGCACGTCCCCGCGGGCGGCACCGACGACACGCTCGCGCTCGCATGCGGGCCGCCGCCAATGATACAATTCGCCGTTTTGCCAAACCTCGAGAGGATGAAGTATGATAAATCCGACTCCATCTTCATTTTCTGATACGGCACGGCATGGCACGGCACGGTCCGGACACTGTAATTATATGTATGGGTTTATTTTGACTACTGTGCTATTCATATTCTTTGGTGATTTAGGACAACAAAAGCCAAGAAGAGAGGTGAAAAGCGGGTGCGTGTGGAATCTCCATTTCCATTTATTAATTTGATTAATGCAATGTGTATTATTATTGTTTGATGGAATCTTTGAAACAAGGGGGTTAGTTGTTGGACAAAAAAGTATGTATATGAGAAAATCCTCTTGGAGTGGTATTAATGGAGATTTATTAGAAGTGGTTTGATAGTGATGGGGACTGAAAAAGAAAATGCTTAAAAGTTTTTTTTTTTTTCCAAGATCAGTGCTAAATTCATTGAACTTTAATATCAAATTGTATGTCATTGTTAGTCCCTATATAATGCAATTTAATTTCCAAGTTAAATGTATTGTAACAAATGTAGCTCATCTAGAAGAACCCTAATTTTTGAATAAACATCGAAGTGTGGTCTAAAGTTTGAGATGATCATATATACTTTTCATTGATCTAGGCAGGCTATGGGTCACACAGTAGCCACCATCTGTACAAATATTTATTTATGTTTCTTTGGTTAACAAACTAAAATTTAAAGGTTAAATCTATTATTGAAAACTAATTTGGGTCTCCCGTCCTGTCAAAATTATTCTACTAAATATAAAAAAAAAAATTATTTGTTAGTACACTGCTCACTTGATTAGGACCAATTTTTGCCGTAATTTTTTGCCGTAAATGTCATTTCAAGTTTTTGGTTCACCGTAAATTAAGTTCTGCCCTAACTCAACTAACAAAACACTGTAATTGATTTCGCACTAGCTGGTGGTAAAATCAATTACGAAAGAAGAGGAGATAAAGCATAATAATAAGCATAAAAAGTTAACTGTTGTAATTTAGTTTCACGCTCTTGTATGCTAATGTGAAAATTATTAGTAAATGAAATGCAGAGAAATAGAAGAACTTTAGTTCCAAACTCATTAGTTTTCCATCAAATAAACAGCAATAAAGAAATAGTTCTTACTTAAACTCTAATACAACTGAAAGTGATTTTCAACCTAAAAAATAGTTGTGCACAAACAAATAGGTTGATTAAGTAGTTTTTACCCCCCAAAAAAAGTCTAGTAAGAGCTAATAAACATGGTACGAAAAGCTACAAGGGACATTGACAAATTTGCCAAAATTTAAAATGTAAGTGCAGATGTGGAAGAGTAGAATTAAAGTATGCATGGTTATGAGAAGGACAAAAACAATAGTGAAATGATAGATGCAATGAATTGAGGAATCATTGACTTTGTCCTTTTTACCTTCAAGGGCACATTATTGTCCTTAATAGAGTAGATACTTTTCAAGAGAAACAATTCAACAACTGCATACAAACCACCCATGGTTGAGTGTTTATCCACCTACCCTGTTTGTTGCTTTTAAGTTTCTCTCTTTGACTTTAATGAAAAGATACAACAGAGTCCAATAACATCATAGCATTTTCCTTCTATTAATACCCCAATAATATTTTAATACTTTTATTAATAAATAAGTTTTTTGTTGGCATGCAAATTACAAATTATCCCAAGTAGTATAAATGCTACAGAAAAGACCTCTTTGGATATACCACAGGCACAACTCTTTATTTCCAATATTACATATTATTGTTTTGTACCTCTAACAAAACAAAGCATGTAAAAGTATAATAATGAGAGCAATGTTAGGGGTACGCTTCTAGACTAGGTATAAATCTTACATCCCTCACATCCAAGAACTCTTATTCTCTACTTGTCATATTAATTTTTTTTTTAACTATGAATTTAAAGGATTTTATGAATCCTAAGATGCTGGAACTGCTTCAGATATAACAGTAAAGATGATGCCAATGAGAACTAATATTTAAAGAATCTCTCAACCAAATGTGTTAATGAATCATGGGCCTAGCTTGACTTATTAATCTAACCTTATCCGTCAAATAATTTTCAGTGTTTGAAATTTGCTGGAAATATCATTCGATTAATCGAATTGATCTATAATTTTTCAAGCAAATTTGCAATGAAATCTAGTTAAGAAGCTCCAATCCCACAAAGAACACGGTGTCACATTAAGCCTTTTGGGTATTAACATGCAAAACAAAGAAGAATACTACATGGGTTTTTCAACAATAAAAAGCATACTCAAGGTGAGATTAGTTGAAGGAAGCTAATGCAAGGATGCCATGTTTTCACTTCCAAGAAATAAAACCTATTTCAAAGCCCTGAGATAACACTCCCTACAGAGGACACAAGAATAATTGATTTAATCTAATGATTGAAACCAAGAACAAGCATTTTGTTCGGTAATCGAGAATGTTTACTAGAAACAACATAGGATAACAAAGAAATGAAGATTACAGATCATTCAAATAATCCTAATGCTTCCTAGAATGAAGCAAATAATTTACACCATATGCATATGTTAAGAGCTGCACAAATAAACAAAGATGCATCAACATGATGAGAACAACAATATTCTTTTGGGTCTAAATTACATGAATGTAAATCAGTAAACTAATGAAGAAATTCACAAATATCAAGTCATTACCTATTCACCAGTGTGCTGATTCCCTTTAGCTTCTACTTCTCAGCTTACATCCATGCCCGACCTACCCCGGCTCCTTCGTCGGCGGCGCCGTCGTCCCTCAGATCTCCCCACATCCATACCTCTCCCTTGGGCACTAATGACAGAAGCCACCGCCTCATCATCAACATCAGCTGAATAAGCAGCACTAACATCAGGACCGCTAATTCCATCTACAGAATCATAACCACTCTCTTCTTCCCTTCCTTCCGATCCTGCGTTCTCCGTTTGAAGCCTCATTAGTCGCGCACCCTCTTGCAAGAAGAAGTAAAGGATCCTCCTACTAATGTCGTGACTCCCCCTTTCGTCGTTCTCTTCGTCGGAACCATCCATCTCTATCACATAATCCCCGAACACCACTGCCCTCGGCATCGACGACCTGATAGTGCTGATCACATCCTGCCGCTCCCTCTCGTGCTCGAGTGTCCTCCAGTTCTGCTCATGTTCAGGATCCACCTCACGAGGCCTTGCGGAAGGATGCACGGACTTCACATGTTTGCGGAGCTCTCTATACGATCCCACGAAAGAGCAACCATCCTGCATACAGCTTCTCTTTTTATTATTTAAATATTCACGAGCTGGTTCGACAACGGTCCATCCCTTCACCTCGCCCCGGCACAGAGGGCAAGAAAGCTCAATTGATTCTGGCTTTTGGCTTGTCTCCTTGGTGTAGGCTTTTCTGAACTGGTCGAGGCAATTAGAGTGGCGGTCACTGGTCCCGCACATGTAAGGGCGGCAGCCCTTGTCATGGGACGAACAGAGGAGGAGGACGGCGTTGTGGGGGTACTCCATACACACTGAGCAGGTGGTGTCTTCCCACTCCCTCTTCTTCTCTGAGCATAAAAGCCTATTCTTCTTCCTATCAGTTACATCTTCTGTATTCCAATGGTAGGATGGGATAGAATATGGAGTAGACCTGTGCTGACGAGTTGAAAGTCTTCGGCGTCTGACACTTCTTGCCATTTCAGCAGAATATCTGAGGAAAATAATTGTTAAAATATTAAACCAGTGTTATAAAATGCTCTCCTAATATTCACCTATGGGATTCTGTTGATGTGTATATAAGAAAGAATTCACACAAGTGCAAAATTGAAACATGAAAACCATTAATCAAATTGTCCATGGCAACAACTAAAAGGCTGTAAAGAAGACCACATTTTGTGAACCTCTTTCTTATTTATGCACCATCCTAGTTCAAACATATAGACCAACCTTAGTAAAATTCCAATATCTCTCAACTAATAGTGAAATTGTGTGTGGGATTTAAAGATTTTATGCTTGCCCTTAAAAATCACGTGAATATTTCCAGCTTTACGCTTGTGTAGAATTATACTGGTTAATGCAAGTATGTCTCAGTCTGTGTAATGTGCATGTATCTGCACGCATGCAAAGCACCCACAGACACATGTGAGCACAAAGAAGACAATAAGACAGATATAACTGAATTTTCAGAAACTTGTCGTACGACAAAAGCCTATCTGCGGGATCAAAAAATTTTGTTTGACACTCTACTACTTAGTACTCTATTTAGGCACATAAAACAAGCAATATTATAGGCATAGAGACCATCAACCACCATTCAATTATTTAGACAACTCTACTTCCAAGTTAGAGGTAACAGAGAATAGCCACAATAATATATGAGGCAAAATGGAGTTACTTTCGGTCCAAAACATATCACAAAAGAGATATTTAACAAACATAAACTGTCTATCTACTTTACTGGAAGATAATTTAGGTCCCAAATATACGTAGATTAGCATGCGCGCCTTTGAAAACGATAGATCATAAATCTTTCTAGTCAAGGGATTTGGATACATCTCAATTGGCAAAGCTACATCCTACGATTCCATGGAGCCGTAAGAATTTACACTAGGCATCTCATATTGCGTCTCCAACTTCAGAACAGATGATGAATCCATATAGCAGTTACGCATGAATTGTAATGAGCGGAGAATTGTCTTATAAATTATAATACAATAATTATAAGACAAATAAAAGATTTATCTGATAACTATGTTGCTCTAATGTATCTATTCATCTTTGACACCAAGCATCCTCAGATCTACAATTGCCTACAACTTTATTTTAACATTCACCATAACTCAATGCCAAAATTATTCAATTTAGCTGTTAAAAGAGAACCCTAATTTTAGTCCTAAGAAAAACTAAAACATTTCAACACTAGCACCAACTTGGGTAGATCATTGTTATACTCCATCTCCCGAAAAACCAAGATCTTGAAAATCAAGGATGAACTAAAAAGTGTTGCGATAAAATCGAATTAACTCCAAATGAAGTGAAAAAATTCAGAATTCCAGTTCATACAGAGCTTAAGCTAGGAATTGTAGCTGTGTCACAATCTAAATCATACAGCATTAAATTTTTTTTAAAAAAAAATGGAGCTAAGAGATTTTTTTAACATTGCCAGGTCAATTGTTAACAATTCGTATAACAATTTCACCTTTCCCCAACAATTTTAAAAGCCCAAATGCCCACTTTGATATAAACTACTCTCCTATGAAATCATACTCATGAATTACCTGTTTTTGAGGAAGCCCCCTCTCAGTTATCGCGAAACTAAGCAATCAAACAAACAAATGAGGAAAATAAAGCAAGAGATAAATAGAAAAATGCCAACTTTGCTTCTTAAGACAGTTGAAGGATACATATAAATATATATAAATATAGCAAACCCCACATCAAACAAAGATAGAATTTTTATTAGTGTACTATATAAGATGCTCTGATCAACCGAAAAACCCGATGGGATCTGCCCTAACCACGCAACATAAGCATTATTAAATTAAAAAATAATTAAAAATAATTTTTAAAAATTGAAAAAAGGGGGAGACTCACATGCTCTGATGATCTCGGCATCTTACAGCTACTACTCAGATCTCCCAACCCCCCCAACTTGGGGACCCCAAAATAAAGGAGGGGGGAAAAAAAAGTTAAAAGAAAAAAAGGGAAAGGGCAAAGAGGAAAGGTAAAAGAGAGGGCCCAAAATTAAGCTCGAATGATTTGAAAATTTTTAAAATTTCGCGAGGAAAACGAAGAAGGGGGGAGGGTCGAATTGTATACCTAGGGTTTCGTCGAATGGGGATCGAGCTCGAGCTAATCCTCGCGCTTTTTGGTTTTTTTTTTTTTTTTTTTTCTCCTTCGTTGTTGGTGACGAGGAAGAAGACGAAATCGGGACGGAGTTGTGGCCACGTTTATATAATATAAAGAGGGGCGGGTGGGGTTGAAAATGGGAATTATTAACGTCATGTGGACCGCGCGATGAGGATTGAGGACACGATGTCGAGGAGTTTGGACATGGACCGTAATGGGCCGGGTCGGGTCGAACCAGGCCCGGCCCGGTTGAGATCAATATTGATGGGCTCTTCTTTTCTGGGCCGAATTAAGCCCACAGCAAGGAAGGCCTGCCGTATCCCTAAAAGTCATATCAGGCTCGGGGCCCATTTGGCGTTTTGACCCCTCTATTGATGTTAAAAGTAAAATGGAGTTAGGACGAAAGTATATAATAGTATATTTCTTTTTTATTTTTTTGGGGATCATAAAAAATATATCGTAAGTACTAGAGCCTTTGTTGTTCCAAAAAAGTTGGGGTTCAAAAAGGTTGATTATTTTTCAGCATCTCTTTATGTGAAATTAGTGATTTATATGAAAATGTGAAGTGTGATGGACATAGCACTACATTGCCCCCCCCCCCCCCCCCCCCCCCCCCCCCCCCCCCCCCAACAAAAAAAAAAAAAAAAAAAAAAAAAAAAAAAAAAAAAAAAAAAAAAAAAAAAAAAAAAAATATGAAGATGTTAATTTTAATATTAAAGTTGAACTATCTAGAAAGTTTACACATCTGTATCGTGCGTTGCGTATGCACTTGGCTAACATACACAAAGACATGAGATGATCGAAGGTCATAACTTGTTCTTGGTATATATTCTTTTTCTTTTTTTTGAGAGAGAAAGGTAGCACGCTACCCGCTTCGTTTATTTCTTTTAGAAATAAACTTAGCTGAAAATGTGAATCAACTAGGATTCGAACTCAGAACCTCGGGTACCAGCCACCAAGCCCTTTGCCACTTGCGCTAGGGACGGTCGGTTTCTTGGTATATATTGTATGCTTCAAAATTAATGAGTAGAGGAGATATTCGTAGAGAAGGTGCGTATTTTTGTGAGCAAATTATTTCAAAGGACAATAATTTTATAGGTAATGGTGAAATTGTGATATTCGAATAAGTAAATTCTTTACCCCACCGAAATTTCTCTATCACTATCCAACAACATCCATAATAACATGAAAAGAACTAAAATTCTTATTAGGGGTTTGAACGATTATCGTAATCTCCAAATCAAATGCTATCTAAAAATTTCATTTCGCGTATGATATCGATCACCATGCACAAGCTAATTACGTACACTACAAGAATATTATACATTGGTGGCGACTAATGTCGCCACTATATGTATAAAAAATTGCCACCTTTTTAAAAGGTGGCGATTTTTTAAGTCGCCACAAGTTGCCACCGAAAATCTTGCCACTAATTGAAATTGTGGCGAAGCATGAAGAGTCGCCACCTTACTAAAAATAGAGTGGCGACATTTTGTCGCCACCAAATATAACTTTTAGTGGCCACTATTAGTCGCCACCTAATTAAAAATAGCGTGGCGATATTTTGTCGCCACCAAATATGATTTTTAGTGGCCACTATTAGTCGCCACCTTATTAAAAATAGCGTGGCGATAAAATATCGCCACCAAATATGACTTTTAGTGGCACTTCTTGGTCGCCACCTTTCATGGAGATAAGATGGCAATAAAATTTTGCCACCAAATGTACACTTTAGGTGGCAATAACTATAGTCGCCATCTTAGTTCAATATAAAGAGGCAACTTTTTGTCGCCACCACTTGTGTGAATAAAATAGCCACCAATAGTAAATAGGTAATAAAATAAAATATAAAAATACATTATTTATATTTTATAATTAAAACATACACAAAATAACAAACAAAATATTTAACTAAACAAAATTATCCTTTTAAGAACAATTTAAAAAGCTAAGTAACTTCTCATCCACAACAGCTTAAAAATAAAATAATAGCAATATCAATTTAAAGGCAAAAGAGTAATAATATTCGATATACAGTTAATATCATTCATGACTCCCTACACTTTAGGAATAGAAAACACTTAAAAAAGATTAAAGAAAAAATGCTTCAGTCTCCTAATTCAATGGCCATTATTTTCCTGCAAGAAAATAAAAAGGAGAAAAATAAGTTACACAAGTTAAAAATCTACAACAAAAGATAGAGTAATTGGAAAGTGGTTATGAGTATAGAGAACGAATCTTGAACTACAAGAAAGCAGGGCTGATTGTCAGCAAAAGGAGAGGAGCAAGCAAAAAAGGTTTAGCAGCTGCTCACCCTCATCTTCTCGACTTCAACTAAACTATGTAGCTTAGTTCTCTATAACTAAAGCCATTGTCTGCTAAATGCCTAACTACCAAAACACTTTCTCAAGATAGATTACGGAGAAACTTGGCGCAAAACAAGCATCACTCTACTAGTACAATTTCAGCATCTCATAAAAATTAAATACAACTCAGGAAGCACATATATTTCAAAACAAGCATCACTCTACTAGGATGCGGAGAACCCCTCTAACTCCGAACCCACCCCGTCTGCATCCTTTGTCCCGCCTCAGGAGCCGGCTTTATATCACTGAATCACATGAGGAAAGCTTCCATTTAGCTGGGCAAGTTGGAATCCTTACATTATGTTTTTCTTCTTTTGGAGATGGGATTTGTCAAATTCTCAGCAGCAAATTTAGTCCTCAATTGGCTATAGTTGGGAAAGAGTTCTTCAGGTATTTGATTCTTGGACCCAAAAAAAATATAGTTTGAAGTGTTTGATTGTACTTATTTAGTAAAAAAATAGTTTAACATAATTTGGAAAAGAATATCTCTTCTTCCTTCACTTTCTCTTTACTCTCTTCATTTTTTATTCCTACAAATAAAACAAGTATACCCTAAAACCCTTCCTCTTAGCAACAAAGCAAACGCACGATAAACAATTACTTTTCTTCCCATGGAAACCTTTTTTCATTATTTATTCAAAATTATTTTCAAAGAATTTTGAGGTGAAACCAAACATCACATTATTAGCTACTGAAGAGAATTCAATCATTGAACATTAGCACATTCATTGCATTATGGAAAAATGAAGGAGCAGTTACTCATAAATGCATTTCCTAGCAAGAGTAGAGTCAGCATATTTCTGTAAGTTGACATGCAATTTTATGGGCAATGAACATCAGTACTGACAGATTACACCGTCCAATTTGATCTAGAGCATTTACACTATTCAACAACTAAGTTTTGTAATTTTTCAATATAATCTCCCAAATACTTAAATGGCCTTAATATGGACAATTTTTAGTTTAGCGGCGTCGCACATCAATTCGGATGCCCTCTCCTCGGAAAGAAATAATGCCAAAGTAACCTACCTTGTTTACTTCCATAAGTAGTCTACCTCTACTCTTCCTAGCATTCCCATAAGGTCAATATAGTAGCAGTTCAGAAATTTCTTAACCTAGTCTACATAGTTCAACAGAGGTTTCCATGCATAGTCAATTAGGATGCAAAAATACCCCTTTCAAAAATTGCAAAAGAAAAACAACATGAAAGAGTGATCTACTTGTTCTATCCCCAGCAATGAAGAATTAAAGATGCTAATAATCATAATAAGTAAACAGGAACAGACCCAGATTAATAACAATACACTTGAAAATGAAAAAAAAAAAAAAATAAACAACTTTCTCAAAAAAAAAAAAAAGGTTAAAATTTTAGAAAGTAAAATGGACAGTTTCAACACATCATCATTTGAAAAGCGGAGATAAAAAATCAGTATCAAGAAATATTTTTTATGATCCTTTAAAGTAAAACAAAGAAAAAAAGGTGCCCATAGTTAGTTACCACAATTCGACCAGTGATGAAGCGTCGATACTCTTTTCCTTATTAATAAGAGATGATCAAATCCATCTTAACATGCAGCAATGACTTTTAAACTTGCAATGACTTATCTCATTCTACTTGTCAAAGAAACAAATTAAATGCAAACCTTGCAATGGCTTTTAAACTCCGTGGCAAGGTTGTCTAGGAGCTAGTCGAGGCCCTCTCCCCTCTTTGTGAACCTACAACCAGTTAAAATATAGATTTCAACAATCAATAATTCAATTAGCTAAACATCTATACATGTTTAATCCAACTTTATCTATCAAAATGTGAAGCTTCATTGTGCGCCCATACCATGACACACAGGCGTAACACTGCTAGCTAGGTAGAGTAATCAAAAGATGGCATCTAGAATTCAGCAGCATATGCAGATGCATGCACCATGAAAATAGATGATATTGAGAGAAGCGAAACACCAATCATGCATGTAGTATAGACCATAATAATATGAGTTACGCCACAGGCCATGTGAAATCACATTTTTGTTGAATGTTAAATGAAGATATAAGTGTGAAGCATAAGTAACCTTACAAAAGCTGCTTGATTTTTCTTTTCAACAAATCCGATGCACTTTGGTCATATCTTAGGTGAGACTCATCATAGTGTACCTAAATTACTCAAGCAATCAACTCCCAATGACTTCACCAATTCAACAATTGTTCCACTGACTTCACCAATTCAACAATTGTTCCACTGACTCAATAACATACTGATGATGAGGACAACTTAGGATGGTGATGATGATAATGAGATAATTGATCCAAGTCTCAACCTCACACACCTAACTCCAAACATGCTTGCATTATCCTCACAGTTGGTTCAAAAGAGTGTGGAGATCAAATTTTTCAAAAGAACTTTTTCAAAATGAAACCACACCGAATGTTCATAATCTAGTGCATTACAAAGATGTCACTAATAACTGATTAAAACTACATAGTGATTCTCTTTGCTCTGTTGCTCATGTGAATTTAAAACTACAACAAGAGCTCAACTCTTTTTGATTAAAAAATGTGGAACATAACAAAAGAGAAGGAATCTAGACTAGGTCATTCACTTGTTCAGCAGTATCTCATATATGTCATATTTTAATTAGATAGTTCACTAGTCTGCTAAATCAGGAATAAATTTTATACAGAAGGATGCATATCATGGTACAAACCAACCAAATGACAAACATATAGCTACATGATACATGTGGTCTCTCAATCATTCATGGATTGTTGACTTATCTAAGATGTGTACTTTTAATCAGAAATAATCACTAAACTTACTTTATTAACAAATTAAGAAAATAACGAGGCAATTTATTTACCAATGGGTCTACAAATTTGAACAAAATAAGAGCACAATATATAGTCCATATGAACAAGAGACATGTAATATTAGATAAATCGGTTAAGTTAAAAGAGAAACATTTAAAGAAACAAGATAATGTTGAACTAATGCGCAAAAAGGTCAGAAGTGCAATACTCAAATGTAGATAGAAGATTAATAAAAACTACTACTAGTTGTGCTTTGAATCAAAAGAAACAAAAAAACAAAAGAATGGATGAACTTAGAATCCAAATACAACAATGTTCACAGCACAAGTAATGGAACTCCCAAACAAAAAATAGTTTTTTTTTCTTTTTTTCTCCTTTTTTTTTTATCTCTCTCAGGAGGTAAGATGAGACGAGAATTTAGTTACCAGATATAACAAGGATTAGCGTTCATATTGTAAAAGTCTTACATGACATACTGATAATGTTACACATGATTCTATAATCTCTAGAACCATAATTTTTGGTGTGAGGGAAAAATCATTTATTCTATCTAGTTACTACAAAAATTCTTATATGATATATCATGATGAGAAACACGCAAATATTACATGAACAAGTAGGCTCTTACGTAGTTAGAATCTACCAGATTTATAACTCTTTTTTCCAGTAGAATTTGCTAGTTGTAGCATATAGAATCTACTAGCTAAAACTCATTCAATAAGCTAAGTTGTAGTAACTCATCCATATCATGTACCAACTTTAGAGATCTGCAGCTTCTGAAGTAGTACAAACCAAGAGACTGCAACTTCGTTTTATATTTTTTTTTCCTTTCATTTTCTGCTTCAAGTTCAGATAAACAACTAGGCCAACTTGTTAAAATGTACCACTAAACTGAATATTGAAGAAGCAATAGATGAAGTAATAGAGATTGAAACATGAAAGAGAATCCTTTGCCAAAAGTACACATTTCAGTAGTATCAACTGTTTCGGCAGCTTCACCCTCCAGTTTCAGATATTTATTAAAAGGTCCTCAAATTCTTCAAATAAATATAGAATATTGGAATAGTCGAGCTCAAACCTAGTTTCAGAACATACTGAGCTTTGTTTTTTATTGCTTCTCATTGAGTAGGTTCAAAATCACTAACTACTGCAATCGTGGAAAAAATTTTATCCCCTGGGTGCTATTCAATTGGAACACAACAGGGGGCTAATATGACCAACTCTTTTCATACCACCAAATGCACTATGAAAGCTTAGAGAAAGTTGTTTTCATCAAATCAGGTCATAATATAAAGCTGGAAACAATCAATTGTGGTAATTCCTTTGCTACTGACATCGATTCATAAAATTCATGGCATAAATGCTGATAATGGAGATATATGAATCGATCTACAGTGCAGAAATTTAATTAGCTAGTCCAATGCGCATTAAAAAGAAAAATAAAACAATAGAAATAGGCGAGAGGCTCACCGGCGAGGAAATCGGCAGCGATGAGCTCACCGGCGAGGAGATTAGCGGTGAGGGGCTCACCGGCGAGGAGATCGGCGGTGAGAAGCTCCGTTTTGAAGGGGTCGTCGGAGAGGAAATTAGCGACGAGGAGCTCGCTGCATAGCTCACCGGCGAGGAGCTTGTCGCCTATGTCGCCGACGAGGAGCTCGCCGGTGAGGAGCTCGCCGACGAGGAGTTCGCCGGTGACGAGCTCGCCGGCGAGAGATCGTCGAGGAGGAGAGGGTGGGAACGGGAGCGGATTAGGGAAATGGGTTTTGAGGGGGAGAGGGTTTTTTTTTTCTTTACTGTAGCTAAGAGGAAGTAGAGGGGGAGAGGGTGAGCTGAGGAAGTGAGGGTTTTTTTTTAATTTTTAAAAAATTTAATTACTAATATTAAATTAGAATATTAATTTAGTTCAATTTAAAAATTAAATTAAATTTATATTTTAATTTAATTTTTAATTTAAATTAAATTTTCAAATTAATAATTTAATCTAATTTTTAAAAAGTTATAATTAATAATTTAATTTAGTTAATAATTAATAATTAATTAATAAATTGATTTAATCAAATTAAATTTAAGTAATTTTAAAAATTAATTTAAAATAATTAATAGATATTCACTAATTAACAAAGCTCTTAAATTTAAAAAATAAATTTAAAAAATTAACTAAATTAATTAGAATAAAATAATATAAAAAAAATAAAAGTTTGGAAATGTTAATAAAAATAAAAGTTCATGAAGCAATTTCAAAATAATCTGAAATAATCATTTGGTGGCGAAAGTAATATCGCCACTTTAAGTTAATTAATCAATAAATAAAATAACCATTTGGTGGCGAAAATAGTATCGCCACTTTAAGTTAATTAATCGGTGGCCATTTATTTTATCGCCACCATATATTAAGTTAATTAATCGGTGGCGACTTTTTTTATCGCCACCATAGATAATTAATTGGTGGCAAAATAATTTTATCGCCACTTTAAGTTAGTTAATTGGTGGCAATTTTTTTATCGCCATCATAGGTAGCCAAATAGTGGCGACAAAATAATTATTTGGTGGCGACAATAGTATCGCCACTTTAAGTTAATTAATCGGTGGCCATTTATTTTATCGCCACCATATATTAAGTTAATTAATCGGTGGCGACTTTTTTTATCGCCACCATAGATAATTAATTGGTGGCAAAAAAATTTTATCGCCACTTTAAGTTAGTTAATTGGTGGCAATTTTTTTTATCGCCATCATAGGTAGCCAAATAGTGGCAACAAAATAGTCATTTAGTGGTGAAACTAGTATCGCCACTTTAAGTTAATTAATCGGTGGCGATTTTTTTTATCGCCACTATAGATAACTATATAGTGGCGACAAAATAGTAATTTAGTGGTAAAAATACTATCGCCACTTTAAATTAATTAATTGGTGGCAAATTTTTTTATCGCCATCATAGGTACCCTAATAGTGGCGACAAAATAATCATTTAGTGGTAAAATTAGTATCGCCACTTTAAGTTAATTAATCGGTGGCGATTTTTTTTATCGCCACCATAGATAACTATATAGTGGCGATAGATTTTGTCGCCATCTTATTTTTGCCACCAATACTATCTTTTCTTGTAGTGGTACATGCGTGTGAATGCGTGTGGCACAACAGCATGTTAATTTTTCAACAGCTTTATTTTATGAAACTTTTGAATTAGCACTATATATGCATTTAAATCGATAAAGTTATGAAAATTATATAGAAAACAAGTTTTTCATGTGTACATATTATTCACAGTATATAAAACTAATTAAATGCCCACCTAATATTAATAACGTTTGACCATTAAAGGACAAATTAAACTCTTTGATTCTTTTTCCAACTTTTTAGAATGACTAAATTCAACGCTTTAAATTTACCTACCGGTTTAGGTTAACCTAAAATGAAACGTACATCCTCTCTACTTACATTTCTCCATAAAATTTAAAGTCAATGGAACGTATATATGCATCCTCTCTCTCTATACATTTTTCCATAGAATTTAAAAGTCATTAGACTAGAAAAGTTAACTAAATATCTCTATTGACGAAGAACTTGTATTTATAGACCACGTACGGAAAAACTATCATAATATACTGCTCTTAAGGTTTCAAGCAATTTATTCTTTTAATTTCATCTTTTGAGTTTAAATTTTAATTCCCTTTTTTGTTTTTTTTTTCCCTATAGTTTTGTTCTTGGCTTTAATTTTGTTTCTGAACTATCTTTGTAGCCGCCATAAAGCTTGGTTGCGATAGACGTGACTTTTCCGAACGATGGACCAAAAAGTAAGTTGATTATAACCCTGATGAAAATTCGCAAACTAGATTGTGACAAATAAAAGTATGAGGATGAAATGAAAATCTCGTCAAGCTTCGCGACTAGATCTATAATTAACCAATTGTAGAATCAACAACCTTTCTAAGTGCATACGATACAAACAATAAGTAAATAGCTTATATATGAAAATGAACTTAATTTTCCAACTCTTAAATTACCTACCAGTATTAAACTCTCATATTCATCATTGTGGTAAATTTTGAACAAGATTAGTTAGGAGCACAATAGTTAAATAGAATCAAATGTGCAATATATATATATAAAGGGGGATGTTTAATTTCTCGTGTTCTACAAGGTCAAAATTATTTCTTGTGCTCTTTTAAGTAGGATTCTCCATTCATTAATTATTTTAGATTTTAGATGTGGGCTTTAAATTAAAGTGTGCTTTAAATGTTTAGCAACTAAAGTTTGAACCAGAAATATAACAAAAGCTCTTTAAGAATGGAGATTTATATTTGTTTGTATTTGTAATTTATCAAGATACATTATCTAGCTAGCTAATATATAGCCATGATCTTTAGCATGTTAATTAATGATACATTTCCTCTTATATATATATACCACATGTTTACTGCATAAAACTCGAAATAAAAATAATAATAATAATACTTTGATTTGGTTACATAATTCGTGGATCACATGATTCGTGGATCACATGCCTAAAAAATTAGATATTATTAATTAAAAAAATTCACATGTAATCTTCAATTTGTTATAGCTCATTTTTCTCCTAATGCAGTTGATTCTCTAATTTATCATCCATTACTTGACTTTCCATATTAATTAGATTAAGCTCGTAATTGTAATCCAACTAAAAGAAGGGGGAAAAAGGGAAAAAAAAACAAAACAAAAGAATTAAGAAACATTATGTGATCATCTAATATTAAAATGTGTGAAAGTTTTCATCAATAGGTATTAATTGTTATCTATTAACTGCATGCATGTGGTAACTTATAATTTCTATTGATTATCATGCACTTTATTACTTGAATATAGCCTTTGTTACAAATAAATTACATATATTAAGTACTACTGCATAAGTTTTGCAAATTAATCCCAATATACAAGTTTCATACATAATGATTGATCAGGACATGTACCTAGCTACAATGTATTGACGTACATATATATGTTGTTCAATAAGAACCACTAAAATTACGCGAGACAAACAATTAATAAGATGCTGAAATTGTTGTTGATTAGGCAATTTTCCTTTTGAATTATTTGCATAAATTAACAACCACAAGAGTACAAGAAAATGATATTCAAAATCTAATCTAAAAGTTGAGAAAACTAGAGGAAAAAGGGCATCAGTAGCCAAGAGATATGGTAAAAGTATATTTTTTGTGTACAATTATCAATCTAAGATCCTAATTCACTGCGGAGAAAGCGAGTCAATCACCCACTTACTGCTACTTTTACTACTCTCCTCATCCTTGTTATTCGAAAAGGGGTTGTTCGCGGGCCATTGATACTTCATATTGTGTGTTTGGAAGTTCGTGGACATATCGAAGATGCCCGAAGTGCTCGGAGAACTTGCGAAGCTATTCAGAGTTGGTAGATTGGGCGAAGAATTCAAAAGATATGGGCTTAGATATGAAGAATGTATTTGGTTAGAGAAGCTATCAGGAATAATGTTCGATGTCGAAGACGAGTTCGCACCGGACATTAACATGTAATTTGCTGCCGCGGATGTGGTGGAAGCCATGGCGGTCGCGCCTACCGGTAAGGGATGGTTGTGCGTCCCCTCGTACGTCGTTATGAGTATCGACATGTCCTCGAGGCATCTTTGTACCTATCCAGCACCAGTGAAAATGCTTTGGAACGAAAAATTGGCGCAGTAAAGAAAATTCAGAAGCACTATCCTTGATTCATACCTGTTTTCTGACCGGGCATCCGGGTGCGACCGTGCATCGGTAGTACGCTCGCGGGCACGGGTTCCCTTTCGCGACCTTTTGACCATATTTCCTCCATTGGCACCCATCATTCATCTACAAATTTCTCATAGGAAAAGGAAAATTGAGAACACAATCAACACTTGGTAGCATGAAGAATTTGGGTGAATGAACTTACGGTAGGACCTTGGCACCTGGCTCTCACTGAAACCCTAGTTTTCCTGTTGACCGGATTGATGCTTTGGCTCGTAATCCCGGCCAATTCGGCGGTGGCGGCTTGTAGTTTGTTGCTCTCTAGGGTTAACCAACTACTCGCGAGTCCCTTCGTCGACGAATCTTTTTCATGTGGTTCTTCAAATGTTTGCAAGCTCAGCGACAACCCGAGCTCCTTCGCTTCCTTCGTGTCGCCCCCTCGGTAATTAGATAACAGCAATGGTTTTGCTTGCTCTTGATGATCACCCTCGACGGTCTTGCGAGCCCTCTTTGGCTCTTGGTTATCGTCACCGCGGAGAGAAAGGAATACTTGGGGCTCCTATTCGAAAAAATATATATATATCCATATTACAAGCGAAGCAAATCAAACAATTAATTATTACCACATCTTAAGTTGAGTGAAGCTAATTTGGTTAGTTACTACTCTTTGTTGATGATGATCAGCTTTTTGCACCGCCGCGAACTTCATTTGCAGATCGTAGTAATCCTTCATGGTGCGGTCGACGGCCTTCCGCAGCAGCTCGTTCTCTTCCTTCATTCGATCCATCTCGGTTTGCAACATGCACAACTATACCAACAACAACAGCAACTCAAGGTCAAATAAATAAACAAATAAAGAGAAAAAGAGAAAGAGAATTGGTATATATTAAGAATCTTAGTACAATATAACTAAACCTCATTAGATACAATATAATCACCCATGGGCTTCTCTTGTTTTGTATCTTGTTCCACCTCTCTCTTAGTTTCTTTATCTCCCTCTTTATTATTTTCATCTTCTCTTTTCTCTCCGTCTTCTTCGACTACGTCGTCGTCGTCGTCGTCGCCTTCGTCTTTTTCCTCCGCTTCGATCTCTTCTTCTTCTTCATCATCATCTTCATCTTCTTCACGGTGTTCATCATCTCCTCTTCTTTTTTCTTCTTCCTCCATCTTCAAGGAGAGATCTACTTGCATTATCTTCTTCTCCCCTTTCTTCTTCTTTGTTGACATGATCTTAACCTTAATCCCTTTCCCAGTTAATCTCCCTCTCTCTCTCTCTCTATCTCTCTCTCTTCCTTTTGGGGTCTTAATGGCGCCTCCGAAGCATCCCCAAGTCAATGTTCTCGCGTGTAAGACGTATTAAAGGGGGTTACACAAATTAACAATTACAATAATATGGCAATATAATAGAAAGAGAGACGAGAGAAATTATTGCATGCAACCGGTGCACCATGCGCCATGCACCGTGCACCACATTGTTGATATTTGTTTCTCTATAATGTAAAACCAAAATCTTATTCAATGGATATAATTTACAACATCTGCAAAAATCTATATACGAATAAACAAGAAATAGGCACTTGGAATTTGTGAATTTTGATTCGTACATTTTATTTAGCCCTGCTTTAGTTGTAATTTAAATGCTGTTGTAGCTTACACGATACTTCTAATAATACTGCTTCATTGAACAATATTTTATCAAATAAAAGCTATGTATTACATCATACTGTAGGGTCTGGACATAATAGATTGCATCCATGGATTTTTTTTTTTTTTTTACAGTGTGATGCAGGGTGCACAGGGTGCACCTGGTGCATGCAAAAAAATTTAGAGAGAGAGAGAGAGGCGACTAGCTCTCTTTTGTTAATCTCTGTGTTTAATAATAATAATAATAATAATAATAATAATAATAATAATATTTTTGGTTCGAGATGTATGAAAGGTGAGTGCGCACGAAACTCCGAGCCGGGTGACAAGGATACCCAAGTCAAGTGGGCCTCTATTGGTCATGTGACTCGCCGAGCGCTTCCCACGCTCACCACTTCATTTTTAATTTCCAAGGTTTTTCTATTTTTTTAAAAAAAATAGAAAAACCTGTAGTCTACTATGAAATAGCTCCCAAAAGTATATATATATATATATATATATATATATATATATATATATATATATATATATATAGAGAGAGAGAGAGAGAGAATTGAGCTCATATACTTTTAAAAGTACCGGAGTAATTGGTGCTTGTAGATTTTCGGCCTTTGAATTACGGGATTGCGGTAAGAATGATAGTGGTCCACTAGGGTTGAGTAGGTGGTTGGTTAAATAGTATGATATAATGAGTAAAAATGGTCAAAGAGGTAGATCTAACGGTGAAAAACTTACAAGCATCAAGTGTTTTGTACTTTTAAAAGCGTAAAAAAATGTATGGAACTTATCCGAACTACTTTGGATCCAACTATCTTACAACCTAATATTTTAATTCAGCTGATTTGAGCCATTTAATGTATCCTAAATTTCAAAATTTGAAATACATTATTTAACTTTACGAATCTGATTAATATATTTCGTGTAATTTGAAAAACAACAAATTGAAAGATTGAGTATCAAAATTATCTAATAACTTATAAATTATATCAGAGGAATTGAAAGATTGAGCATCAAAATTAAACTTTTAAAAGATTGACTATTTGAATCAAGACGGGTTAAAGTTCGGATAACTTATACATGTTTATGCATATATTTTGGCGACAATGATGGAACTTAAGTTGTTTCCTTTTGATTCAACTAACTATCCAACCTTTTAAACTTTTAATTTTTGTCCTCAATTTATCAATTTATTTGATTTAAAATATTTGTTGGTTCTTCCAGTATAGAATCTCTAGAGCCATTATTTTTTTTAATGAATTTCGCGTGAATTACATACGCCAAATATGCTTATCAAATCCGAAAAATGAATGAGGCAGTGTAATTTGAAAATGTAAAGATTATTAAATAGCTATATATAATCAAACAAATTAAAAGGGTAGGTTGCAAATTTAAATTTTTGAAAAGTAGATAGTTGGATCAAAATAATTTATTGTTCTGATAAATCTCATACATTTTTATCCTTTTTTATATTGAGACGCTCTCTATTTTATTTTTTTTAGAATTAAATAATTTCAGCCAAATTACTAAATTGATTGATAATTTCATCACATTTTAACTTATTAGAATACTTTGTAGGTAATAAAACTAGATTAATTAACTGCTAAAAGTTAATTAAGCGACTATAGATT
This sequence comes from Puya raimondii, assembly GCA_016920855.1. Classification (NCBI taxonomy): domain Eukaryota; kingdom Viridiplantae; phylum Streptophyta; class Magnoliopsida; order Poales; family Bromeliaceae; genus Puya; species Puya raimondii. The sequence goes on along the minus strand of JABWPP010000047.1, from coordinate 27,656,089 downwards.
TGATTAAAAACTTTTAACTCAATTAACAATAAGGCTCAGATTAAAAAAAATAAAAAATCAAAGAGTCTATTGAGTGGTCTTTATATACTTTTACTTTTTTGCTTTTTTTTAGTGTTGTGATCACCAGTGGGATCTCAGGTCAACTCTTTGGAATTTCTCGGCCTATTAAGCTAAATTATTTAAAAAAACAATTAACATATAAATACACAACCCAAAAGAGAATGACTGCTAATAATAGAGATTAAATTTGTTAATCTCTATTATTATCTCATTAATTAAGTTCTAAGCCCAACTGTTTCATTCGTTTTTCTTTTTAATTAAAAAAAAAATCATTAATTTAAGATGGATACAAATTGATTGGTCTCCTCTGGTATTTGGTTGGTACTTGGTAGGGTGGGGGCTTCATTGCCACGAGAGTTGTATTCTAATTAAAAATCTCTTTGTCAAATAATTTTTAAAAAGGGTAGTTAAATTTTGACATAAATATTAATATAAATAGTAGTAATAAATGTTGGATTAATAGATTTGTGCTCTACAAAGTTTGCATGGAACGATTACATGTTATTGTGATCGATTTGTTCATTAATGGTTGATAGATAAGGGCAAAAGTTTAGGCCTAGTTTGGTATCATTGTTATTTTTTAAATTTTTTTTATGTATTAGAAAAAAAAATAGTTATAGTTGATTAGCTTATAATGTATCTGATTAAATGATAAATAATAACTTGTTTTAAAAAAAATTAGGAACAAATAAAAGTTATTTTTATATTTTTATTTTTTGTTGTCAAGTGAATACTTTGTATGAAATGATTATAAAAAAAATTCACTTCTCACTCTTACACCTTTTAAATATACGAAATTCTGTTTAGAATAATACAAAATATGTACAATACCAAGTGAGGCCTTATATTATTATTTTTATTAATTTGCTCAGAATCTTATTGCACCTATTTGCCAAAATAAATAATCTAAGTCTTCGTTTACTTCTTTTTTTTTGTTACAAAATAAAAGGAAGCTAAACTAATCTTTGTTTATGAAACACCCATGAAACTAGTTGGATTAGAAAATTTGTTCAAAAGCCCGAGCCAATCACAAATGAGAGGGCCATTTGGTTTGACTTGCCGTGCACAGCGGTTGAAGGCTACAGGTTTGGAGCTACGGCTGTGTCGCGCACCGCAATCCTAAATCAACTAACCAAATAAACACCTGCACAAATTCGCAGCATATAAAAATTGAGCCAGTGATCTCTGACTTCAATACCACTTGTCGGATCATCGACGCTAATCATCAATCGAACATGTGACCTCTGACTCCGATACAACTTGTCGGATCGTTGGCGCTAACCATCAATCCCAAAAGTTCGAGCTGTTAGAAATACGCAACTAAATCACTTAAAGCGTGCAGACACATTACCCACGAGTCTCGATTGTGACTCGGCCCAACTAGCCGCACGCCACTTCGAACATGACTCGATCTAATCCGACCCACCGCCATTTCGAACATAATCCGATTCAACCTGACCTCCCGCTACAGCGCAAAATGCAAACACTTATCCTCTCTTATAGACATTAAACACCTTATGATTATAGTCAACTAGTGCTTAGACTTTGTAGAATAACAGCTAAGCTGTAACTTGGGGGGTGGCCAAGGAAGTGGATTTTGAGAAACTTTAAGTTAAATAAATAAATAATTTGGTATCTTCTCGGAACAGTGAAGAGCCCAGTACGAAATCCCAGGACATGGCTTTGGGATCGGCCCCTGTGACTTTGCCAAACAATAATATATATATATAGCAGGAGACCTCTACCTAACCTACCATCCTATTGGTCTAATTTTTTAATTATATTTATATTTCTATTACAATATTAATGAATAAATAATGTTATATTTATAAATAAATTTTACAACACTTTATAAATCAGCATATGCGGCGGTATTTAAGTGGTGAAACAATATAAATCACAAGAAGATAAACATGACTTATATTACAAGCAGATCACATTAATTGTGCATAGAATCTATGATAAGATCGCATTACTCTTCAGTATTACTTTCTTTCATTCTTATATTACAAGCAGATCGCATTAACTGCATTGAGAAGATTCGAATTCTATTTGTTCTCGTAAGTGATAACACGTCACTATAATTTCTATGATCTCATCATTAAACGAAGAAGCAAATTTGTATATGTTTTTGTCTTAACTTCCTTTGATCCACTAGAATTAGGCAATCTTCGATGCCAAATAAATTCTAAGTTGCTTTTAACACAAATGTAATAGATATACTTGCTAACGTTGTATATCCAATTTTACATTTCAAAACTGGTTTCTTAATGTTCAATTTAAAAAAAAAAATTCAAACGTACTGGCAAGGTTTAGTGGTGAAAGAACAAAAAGAATTTAGTATTGATGTGACAAAATTTATTTAAATTATATCATAAGGGATCTAATGAAATAATATGCAAATATTAAGAATCCTATTACAAAAAAAGAAAAGTTTAGTGATTAATGGCGAAATTAACCCTATAAAGAAACCACTCACCATCCACAAGGACAATTAGATAAGCCCCTAATTGGGAGCACACTATACTTGGAGACTTATTCTAATGAGCCTATTTATAGTATCTCCTACATTGGCACGAATATTAACGTAACAGAAGCTAATCAGTGTTCTTTCGAGGTGCTTTTTTATTGGTATTTTCGAAATGGCCCTGAATCCTATAGAAAAAATAAAAATAAAACAAAGTTCAACTTGAGAGGGAGCTAGTTTAAACTCTCTTCTCGGGGAGATGGAATTTGTGGGTTTTATTTTGGATTTTGGATTTTGGATCTTGTTATGTTAATTATAACTCCCACATGCTAAGGAATGAGAGTGTTGAGTATTTAAATGTAGGATTAATAATAAATTCGCTTCAAGGTGTTTGACCATGATTTTAATTTCAATATCGAGAGAGTTTTAAATCAGCAGCTCAGTCCAAAAAATTTGATTTTGCTATCAGTTTCATTAGTTGTCGAAATTTCAACACAAAAGAAGCTTAGAAAGTTTGATGATTGTGACTACGTACATAGCATTTCTTTAGACGGCGAATAAACTTTATGTTGGCTTAAATGGGTCAGCATCCTGTCCTGTGGCGAGATGCCAAGTTGGGCCGAGTCATGTTCGAAGTGGCGTGAGGATGGTTGGACCGAGTCGCAATCGAGACCTGTGGGCGCTGTATATGTTCGCTCTAAGTGAATTGGTTACGTATTTTTAACAGCTCGAGCTTTTTTTGGATTAATGGTTAGCGCCAACGATCCGACAAGTGGTATCAGAGCTAGAGGTCACAGGTTTGATTCCCACATGCTGCGAATTTGTGCAGGTACCTGAGAGAGGATTGTTGGCTTAAATAGGCCAGCATTCTGCCCTGTGGCGGGAGGCCAGGTTGGATCGAGTAATGCTCGAAGTGGAGTGAGGTTGGTTGTGCGTATATCTAACAACTTGAGCTTCTGAGATTAATGGTTAGCGCCAACGATCCGAACCATAGGATTGGGATATACGTAAGCAGTAGTGAGAATAAAATTTGCTCAAAATGACTCCGCCAATATTTTGAATTTTCGAATTCACATACGGATATTAATTGCAACCTGTGGTGGAATTCTAGAAAACTTAAAACAAAGGGAGGAAAATAGTTGAGATAATTAACCTACATGTGATTTACTACTAGAATAAGAAGGGCTAATTGGACCTTATCGGTTCGATAATCGTCAGATTTAGAGAATCGATGCAAATCAGTTATTTAATCAAAGAGATATCCACTTGATCTATCCATAATGCATTTAATTTAATAAGGTTTAGGGTGATTTGACTCTTGTTTAACCTATCATTGAAGGATCAAATTAACCACTGACACCTATTTAAAGATAAACCTGACGTGATATATGGCATTAAATCCCACGTTACATTATGTTGTTACCAGCACATTAACCCATGTAATAATTTACAAATAAGGGGGAATCATTGACTCATTAGCCAAGTAAGTCATAGGCTTAATTGGTATTGTGGAGCCATGTTTATTATGCACAGGTAACTAATGTAATCAAATGCAATTGTTTATTGTAAAGCATAGTAAGCTAAAGATTTGATAGTTAATATCTGTGGTTCCAAATTCGAAGTCTAGTCTGCTACTTTTCTCTCTAGTCAAACTAACAGGCCCAAGGTTGCCAAGGTCTTCAGAAGGCGGCGAACTCTCTCATCTGACGTCCATTTTCGACGGGTCAAGTGGCTTGAAAATGTAGTTCCGAATAGTCTTATGTTTAAGCCGAATAGTCTTATGTTTAAGTTTCAAGCTCAAGCACCAACTTACTTCTTCTTGGACAAGTTCCTTTCGCCGTAGCTCCTTTCGTCTTATCAGGAAATATATGGGGATTCACTATTCAGACAATACCTCAGCAAATTCGATCCAACTTGCCGACTTATTAGTTGGGATGATCTTTTTTGTGACAGAATATGACGTGATTCAATTCATCAAACTGTCTCAAATTTTGATCTAAGAAAATTCTAGCTTGGCCCAAATTGACCTAAGCATGATCCGGTTATTTTAGACCGGGCCCATACTTAAAAAATAGGATTAATTTCATATAGGTCCCTGAAAATATAGTGAATTGTAAATATATCTCTACAAAGTTCAACTTTTATATGTTGTCCCTACAAAAGTCCTAATGTTTTCAAATATGTCCATGCCGACTATAGGTTAAATACTTAACTATGGTTAATCAATGAGATAACTCGACATTTTTATCCCTCTTATATTAACTATTGTGGCTTTTGGAGGAACATATTTGTGATGACAAAAATGTCATTTTCCTTATCTGCTGTTAAAAAATAAACAATACTTTAACGGTAACAAACCATAGGGACATATTTGAAAATATAAGGACTTTTGAAGGGACAACATATGAAAGTTGAACTTTTTAGGAATATATTTATAATTCACTATATTTATAGGGACCTGTATGAAATTAATCTTACAAAATATGTAGAACATTTTTGAACCGTTGTACTTTTAGGCCTAGAAAAATTAAACCGGCTCCAAAACAGGCTCACCCGTACTCTAGTTTCGTCTAAGATCTCTTCTGAACCAGATCAAATTCATTAAATATAGATGCTACACAAAAGAATTATTTTTACAGATAGTTTGTTTCATGGTTTGTAATATTTTAAGATCCCTCTTATCTCTGTATCTGCGTGATATGGTTCTTTTCTTTATCACTTATCCAATTTCACTAGGTACTGTTTTAATAAGAAACTTAAACAGTTGGGTTCAAATTATGGGCCCGTTAAAGGAAAAAACTTAAATCAGTGGAATCGAAAAACCGTAGGTCGAATCATTAATCCATTAGCAATTAGTTAGGCTCAAATCACTGGCCCATTACGTATTTATCTGAATTTTCTTACCCATTGATTTTGTAGAAGTTATCATGTAATAAGTGATGAAGTATAGAAAATTCGGAATGTAAATAGAAAATAGGGGAGAATAACATAAGAAGTTAGGTAAGTGTAGGAAGCAATCTGTTTAAATGTAAAATCAAGAACTTATAATTCATCGGCAGAACATTTTCTTATTAATCTTCAGTAGCTTAATCTTTTAGAAAAAAAAAAGAAGAAATTATCATTTTTATATTGCAGAGGAGGTCACGAGATCAAATTCTATCATACAGAGGAGGTCACGAGATCAAATTCTATCACATATCTAAAAGAGAAAACAGTTGTTTCATGCTATCCATGCATTTTTAGTTAAAATTTATTATTTTGACCGGCTATAATATCATTTCTCAAATACTAAGGCTCCTTATAGAATTGAGGATATAGAATTAAGCTCCTATACTTTTAAAAGTACTAAGTTATTGGTGCTTGTAGATTTTTTGCCATTGAATTAAAGAATGTGCGGTTAGGATGATGTGGGTCCTCTATGGTTGAGTGGGTGGTTGGTTTAATAGTATGATCTAATGAGTAAAAATGATACAAAGAGTAGATCTAACGGTAAAAAATTTACAAGCACCAAGCCGGACTCTGAGGATATAATATACTAAGTAATGCGAGAACGTAGATGGAAAAAATATATATATATAGTTCCCATGAATGGCACGGTGTCCTGCAGGTCATACTCATTTGATTAAGGGCCCGTTTTGGATTAGGGGCCATCTAACGATATCTAAAGCTGTCAATAAGCCGAACATAAGCGAGCCAGGGCCACCTTGTGTTCAAATTGTTTAATAAGCAAGCCAAACTTGAGCTAGCTCATAAAAATATCAAGCTGAAATCCAATTCGTATTTGGCTTGTTTATTAATGAGCCGAATACGAGTTGACTCGCGAACAACAAGTTAGATTGTTAACCCTGCTACTGAGTGAAAAAATTAAAAAAATTAAAATATTAGAATATTAATTTAATAAATAAAATTTATAAAATATAAGGATTTTTATAGTTGGCACTTTATATTTGGGTTGGTCTAAAATTCAAATAATAAAAATTTGTAATACAAATACACACACACACGAGCTATATCAAACCGAATACGAGCGAGCTGATCCTAACCCATGTTCGGCTGATAACGGGAGGCTCACAAACAACGAGCTGGATTGTCAACCCTAACGGTATTTGACAAAATAGAGTTGGGACGAAAGTATATAGAAATATATATTTTCTCGTTTTTCGGTGCGACTGTAAAATAATATAATGTAACGGGCTCATAACGTTATGCACAATATGACACTACATACGGAAATGAAAATGCTATTTGTTTTAGGCCCACAATTTAACCACATATGCGTAACTCATTGGCCCATAACAAATAATTGGGCCAGTTAACGTGACAAACCATTTAATGGGCCAAATTTGCAAACCAAGGCCCAACCGCCACGCCCTACGTTTGAAGTGTCTCCAAATCCACCCGTCCATTCCCGTCCAAACAATCGCCTTCAACGGCCGAGATCGCTTCCGAGGCGCGTTAGTTTTCTTCAGGAGGGAGTTATGCACTCGTACAATTTTAACGAGCCCACACTTTCCCCACAGGGCATTCCAAAGCCATAAAAATTAAAACCCCCACCTAAAAAAAAAAAAAAACAACAGCAAAGAGAGAGAAATAGAGAGAGAGAGAGAGAGAGCCCACACAGCAAATCTTTGAGCAGAGCCCCCTCCTTCTTCTCTTTCCGTTTAAAGTTCTTATTCGGTTTTTAATTCGAATAATTTCCTCCTTATTCCTCGTCCCTATTCTCACCGTTACGCCATATATAAAGATATATATATATATATATATATCTTTTCTTGATTCATAAGAGAGAAATATTAGAGACACCGCCGAAGATAAATCCCTTATTCTCGCGCCGCCGCGGTTTCCCGTAAAAATCCCCGGAATAAGAAGCGAGGATAACTCCGTGGAATAGAGAGTGTCTTATTCTTATTCCGACCATCTCTTTATATAGATTTGTTCATTAGAATTTTTTTTTCTTTTTTTCTAATTTGTAACGATACCGCTCCTAACACGCGCGACTCGGATACGAGGTTTTATTCTAGAGGTTTCCTTCGCTAGGGTTTTCTGATTAGGGTTTCGCGTTTTCGCTCGCGTCGTCGTCGGCGGCGTCTTCGTCCTCGCTCTTCGCCTCCGTCGTTTTCTTGTTATTGTGCGGGATTCTCCTCTCCTGCGGAATCGTTGAGGAATTGGGGGATTTTGAGGGGGTTTCTTGGGCTTTCACTCTTCTTGGTCCGTGTCGCCGACAATGGATGCGTAGAGAGGTTGAATTGATCGTCTGATTGGCGGAGGAGAATACCTAATTGGGCTTTTTGGGGGAATTTTGGTGCATTACATAGGGTTCCTTGTGGGAGAGTGGGAATTGGAGCTATTGCATTTGTGAGCCCCTCGGGGGCGGTTCGATCCCTGCTTCGGGGATCGCCTTGTGATGATTTTCGCGCGCTTCGTCCTTGGATTGTAGCTTTTGTACAGGAAATAGTATTCGGGTTGATTAGGTTATTATAGAGGGAGATTAGTTTCGAGGAGGAGCGAGGAACAGTAGTTGTACCTAGATGGTGATCTCTGTTCATTATGGAGAAAACTGAACTGGCATTCAAGCCAGAGTGGCTAAAATCGTCGAATGGGGGCGCGGCCAACAATGCCTCTTCAAACCATCATTCCGGTGCTTCCTCACATTCAGGTATGATTTCCGTTTCTCGCAATCGTATGTTAATTTTCCTCAGTGCTACTAGTCTTATACTTATCTTAGTCGTATATAGTTTAAAGTAGACCTTTTGATTCTTGTAGATGAACATGCTATAGCAAACTCGTCTAGGAACAGGTTGTCGGTATTTGACCGAGAGAGAAATTTGTCATCCTCCTCTCGAAGGAGTTCAAGCTCGAATTTTTCTAGGAGTCTTGATAAAGATACATCAGGAAAATCGCGCGCTTACAGTAGTTTCGGTAGGAGTAGTCGAGAAAGAGAACGGAATAAAGATTTTGATCTCCGTATCAGAGAAAGTAGGCCGGTTTTGGTCGACAATGGGTATCATGACCGTTCCAATTCATTCGTCACAAGTAGGTCTGAAAGGGAGAGGCCTTCAAGCTCTATGGCATCAGGGAGACCAGTCGATTCATTGTATAATGGATTAGGACTAAACTCGGCAAATGGTGTACAATCTGGGGGGAACATAACTGGGGTCCGCTCCTTCGAGAAGGATTTTCCGTCCCTTGGAACTAAGGAGAAGAATGGGTGTCCAGATATAGTAGGCAGGGTTCCTTCGCCTGGCATTAGCGATGCTATTAGAAAGATTTATTCAGGTAATGGAGCCCTAGCTGCGGCTGAGAACTGGAATTCTGTGTTGGTGAACACACCGCAAGCTTCTCCGGACAGTCAGGCTCCTGCAATCTTGAGCACTTCAACGGGCTTAAATATGGCTGAAACAGTGGCACAAGCTCCATTACGAGATCGAACTGCACCCCAGGTAGTCTTTTGATTGTAGTATACTGCCTTCTTTCTTGTTTTTGAGTTACTTATGAATTCTTATTTGTTTTTATTTGTTCATGCCTTACTGCTGTTCTTTTCAGTTAACTATTGACACCCAGAGGATTGATGAACTGACACTTAAACAATGCAAGCAGTTAATACCTGTAACGCCTTCGACGCCTAAAAGTTTGGTAGGTTCCTTATCTTCTGTACACTTGAGATAATTCCCTTTATGATTCTTTATTATCCTCTTTTGATTGTTATTATGCATCTGCTTCTTAAGTTTAAACAATATTTCCACATTGTTTTTTTTAGAGAATTACTATTAGATTAAATGATGACTTCATATAACTTCTTTTTGTGGACATTTAAATATCATAAATTTTGCATAAAATCTGCTGTGAATGTCCACTAAATTGTTGAGCTAAGAATGTTATGCGTGTTTGTTTTCTTGCTGATAAATGATTCTTAGAAGTTTTTGCCTTCTACTCATTAATTAGACTGATAGCATGATGAAAGTTAACATTTAGATTGACCGCAGTAAGAGATCTCTAGGTAACCATCCTGGAGCTTATATAGAACTGTTGTTTGACTAGAGCCCGAATAAGCACTGATAACTTTTTTAGCAAAGTTCTTCTTGTGGCTTTCTGCAGCAATCGAAGGAGAAAATTTAAGTTGGTAATTGTTCTTTTGAGACCTAAAAGCTCATTTCAGCTTCTTGCCAAAGCATAATGTTTAAATTATTATTATTATTTTGGTTGCCAATTGTCAACAGTTACTTTTTGGAGTAAAGAAGCTGCTAGGGAGGCTAAGCTAAAAAGACACTAAATTATTCAACATGATGGCAACTAAAACACTTTATTAGATGACAGCAAACTGTTTGGTTCATTGATTTAAAGGATCATTCACACAAAAAGGAAGTCTCAAGCTCTAATTTTTTTTATCATTAAACAAAATTGGCAGTTGACTTTCCATTATCTATGGCCTATATGCAAGTTGCTTATCTGTCTGTATTGTGAAAATGTTCCTAGTGCCTATGCTTGGTGGCAGATGAGTCAAAAACATAGTTATATAAAATAGATAGGGATTCATCAGTTGCAATTTAGAACGATAGGCATGAAACTTACACAATTAAGTTTTGTAGTTGATCATCAATTCGTCATGCATTAGCGAGGCAGAACACGAGTAGTGGGAGTGTTTGCAATTTATCATCTGTTAAGAAGAATTTAGAGGAAAAACAGTGGTTGGTTCATTGTATATAGATTATGCACAGAGCTCATATGATGGTTCAAAGATTGTTCCTGCCTCAACAGTGGCTCTTAACATTTTTGTTTGCCAAGCATTCTACTATATGTGGTCGCAGATATCATCAGAAGCAGGGCCAAATAAACATTTACAAGGATTTAAAGCTATTGTAGTGGCCACTTGTGTACGGAGCATTTTGGACTTGTGTTGTTCGTACAAAACAAGTAATGAAACAGCCTAGACATTAAAATGAAATGAACAAATAGTACAGGTACTTGTGTGTGTCGTTGTATGTACGTTGTGCCTTTTTGTAGTGGGTAGAGCATAATGTACGGTACATGCTGTGTGCTGATCACAATTAGCACATGTTCTCCAGGCGGCGGTTTAAACCTTAGTAGAGGTTGATAGGCACTGATTTTTTTTTTTGGGTAGGAGCAGTGAAATGGCTGGAGCCCCACTAAATGCTAAACAATCTACCAATGCTGCAAGTTCAATGGGTATATGATTTTTTGTATCGAAATTTCTTTATTTGTCTGTTGTCTTTACAATAACTGAGTGAGGACGTCTTTGCCTTCGTATCCACCTAATCAGCCTGGCGCAAATAAGTATGACCAAGTCATATTTAGGGAGCTGACTGAATCTGGTATTTACTTTTAAAAGATTGGACTCATGCCATCATCATGTACTGGTTCCACAATGATATACAACTGAGTTAAGCATTGGATGTGGGTTGAGATCCTTATGATAATTATTTTCTTTTTCACTTGTCATTTCGAGTGCAATAAGCATTGACCAATCCTAAGCCCTGGTTTAAGTCATAACCATCATCCTTATCCATGTTATATCCCAGTATAGAGTGCAACTCAAAGATAAGAAGGCTCAAAAAAGTGATGGTTGACTGTTACAACCATCTAGCTGATATCAATCCTCTAAGTAGGAGTTCCATTTTCTTGCCATAGCAAAATCAGACAAGGAAGGAGCTTGTCAATGTATTTGATGATGAGCAACTGGCAAACTTGCTTGCGGTTGAAACTCATGCAACTCAACATTTCTGAGTTCGTTAAACATGGTATAGACAAGGATAAGATAATAACTATTTATCTGGGGATTTGTGTTCATCTCAAGTGCAGGTTAGATTAGCTGAAAATCTAAATGCAAATATAAAAGTTGATTGAAGAATAGCCTACAGAATGTTAGAATTCCTACTTCGAATTCCCTACTTTACATTCAATTTTCATTGCGTGCGACTTAAGTTTTTCTTTTGTGACGTATTTTCTGCGAACCCTTTGAAAACTTGAGTTGAAAGTTGGGAACTTGATTATTTTGTTTTAACCGTACTTCTTGTTAGGGAGTCTGCTTTTTGAATTTTTGGTTCTGTAGGCTGCAGGCTGTGGAAGTAATACCTGGTAACTTAATGTTTTTGATCCACTGTTACCTTCTGGCATCCTTTCTTATTTTAGCTGATAAAAAGAAAATTTTTGATATATTCTAAAATATGTTTAAGCTTGATTATGAAGTTTAATAACTTGGTCCTGTGAAAGCAGATACTCCTGTGAAAGCAGATACAGATAATTGAATGTTAAGTACCTGTATTTTGGAGTTTACTTTTTTGTTCCTTGTTTCAACTGAGTCTTAACTTGTAGTATTATTGGTAGAAAGCTTATTAGTTGTTGAATAGTTGTAATTAGTGCAAACTGGGAAAAGTTTCTTCTTGATTTGCTACTTCATCATGTTCTTAATCTCTTTTTTTCTTTTCTTTTCTTTTTTTTTTTTTTTGTGAAGAGGAAATGATTTATTTACTATAATCTTTCTAATGAGGTTTCTTGAACATGGCTCAGTTGTCAAGCTCTTCGGAAAAGTTGAAGAACAAAGGAGCAAGAGGTGGAGAGTCAAGTGGCCCTCCTAAAGTTGGGCGGCAGTTATCACCACCTCCTCTCAACCCTGCCCTCCTGCATGTTAGGTCTGATACTACAAAGCCGTCCCAGATTGGGACTTTTCAAGTTCTCAACCGAGATAAGAATAATGATACCTCCCCTTCAACCAAAGATGGGCCAACTGTTAGCAAAGTTGTGAATGCCGGTAGTCTTTCTCCGTCCGCTTCCCATCTCTCACTGAAGAGTCCCAGTAACCAAAAACCTAAGGTTGAAAGCAAGAATGAGAAGAGATTGCATTCTCAAGCAAAGGATAGGCATGAGTTCTTCAATTTCATACGCAATAAATCACTGAATAGTTCGAGTGCTACTCTGGAACAAGGCCCTGTTTCGCCCTCATCCAGTGTAGTGGATTCGAGCGACCAGAGTGAATTTGGTGTTACTAATGAAAAGGAGGGCATCTTGTCCGATTCGGAGTTGAAGTGCTCGGAGAATGGGAATTTTGTTAAAGAAGATAAAGAGGCTTGTGAGGAATTCGACAGTCCACTACCTGACGACGAAGAAGTTTTAGAACCTGTTGACCCAGAGGAAGAAGCCTTCCTGCGGTCACTTGGCTGGGATGAGAATGCAGTGGTGGATGCCCTGACAAAGGAAGAGATTGATGCTTTTAATATGATGGTAATTAATTTTCTGTGTTAGGGCCCGTTTTTGTTATAAAATTCGATCCGTCCAAAGATGCAGAAACAATTTTGTTAAATTTTCTCGACAAGTCCCATTACAGCAGAAGCTTCAAGCTGAAGTTTCTGCTTTTAAGGCTTAAAAACTCATTTCGACTTTGTGTCTAAATAAAGCTTCAAACTCTTTGTCTGCAAAGAGCTTGGTGTCTAGAAGCTTGTGCTTTCTGAAGCAGAGAAGCTTCTCCAGAATTGAGGCTGAAACAGGCATCTGGCTGATATTATGTGCTTAGCGAAGGCTATTTTATCGAGTAAACTCTTTCGCTGTACTACTATGTTTGCATGACTATCATTCTTCATACTTTTTACAGTACAAGGAGCGGAAGCAATCCTCGAAGCTGCTCCAGATGAAGATCTGATCATCGAAGTGACGGGGAAACTTTGGCAGGCAATATAATTGATTTTGACGACACTGTTGATTGAGCACATCTGTTTCTGAACCTGAAGCATGAGTTTTTGCTTTATCATCTCTGTTTTCAGGGCTTAGAAATCATTTAGTTTGACTAGGCAAGTGTTCTTCGGTCGAGAACAGAAGTGATTTAACATTCTTGCTAGCTAAAAGAAAAGAAAAGGTTGAGCTCTTTTTTTCTTCTTTTTTTCTTTTTTTTTTCTTCTCCAGAGGAATGTGAAATTCAAATTAGTTACAAGTTTTTCGGGCTATAGGCCGTTGGTCTAAGAAATTGTGTTGTCTGGGGAATCTGGGTGTTTCTTTTCCTTTTATCATAGCCATCCAGGATTAATTCTCGATTGATCCTACCGACCTGCTTCCGTTCATGACGACAGTTTTAAGATACAAAAAGATTGGAAGCCAAGTTGTATAACTTTCGATTGTGATTGGAAGCCAAGTTGTATAACTTTCAATTGCGTCAGCATGTATGTTCCAACTGGAAAGTCGAATTTGATAACAACATATTATGGTTTGAATCACGTCCACTTCGAGTGGGAAATTGCAGGACATTCCCTACAATATTGGCTTTGAAGGGCGTTGATGTGGTGAAGGTATGTTCTTGTACTACCTTTTGAAGTGCCTATAAAATCAAAAGAAAATGCTAGATATACATCTCCACCATGATGGGTTGGGGGGGTACATCTTATATCCTCGTAGGATTCACACAACTCTTGAATAACATTTTTTAAAAAAATTGATAAGACAAAAGATCATTTATAACTCTTGAATTGAAAGAGCGAAAGCTTAAATTGAAGGAGCAAAAGATTTACACTCTAAAATACAATGTATAAATAGTATTGCTCAGAACACAATTGAAAAAAAAAAAAAAAAAAAAAATCTTTACATCATAAGTTGAAACGAATCGGCCTCAAAAAAAAAAAAGAAAAAAAAAAGAAAAAAAAGAAAAAAAAGAAGAAAAAAAAGAAAAAAAAGGCAAAACGCTTCCCTTTCTTGGGTCGATGGATCTGTAAGGAAGGGCCCACGGCCCAAAGACCAAACTCCTTGAAGCGACGCGTCTTCTCTCTCCCCGTGGACTCCGACGTCACGTTCATCAAAGTGCGGCGTCCTCCGAATTTCATTTCGAAAAAAAAAAAACCCCACCTAAAATTCGGGGGCTCATCGCTGAGCGGGAAAAAAGAAACCAAAAACCCCCGCAGATCCCACACCCCGCCGAATCGGAGCGATGCGCGGCGCCGGCGGTCGGCGGCGCGTCCCGAGGGCTTCGGCTGCTCCCGCTCCCGCGGACGGCGGCCCGTCCCTCGACTTCGAGTTCAGCGGCGCCCTCGGCCGGCGCGACTCGGACGCGAGCAGCCTCTGCAGCAGCCGTCCCTCCTTCTCCTCAGCCGCCGCCGCCGCCCCTCCTCTGCTGTCGGACCGCTCGTCCCAGTCCGCCGCCCTCCGCGCGGTGAACTCGTACCTGTCGTCCCACTCCGCGCCCTTCTCCCTCCGGCCGCCTCTCCCCTCCGCCCGCGACATCTCCGAGGCCCTCCGCTTCCTCCTCGCCCGCCTCGACTTCCCCCTCCCCGACGCCCCCGCCGGCGGCAGCAGGGCCCTCGACGACGACCTCCTCCTCCTCCTCCGCCTCCTCGGCTGCCCCCTCAAGCTCAGCCGCTCCGCCCTCAAGGCCCCCGGCACCCCCCACTCCTGGCCCCCTCTCCTCTCCGCCCTCCTCTGGCTCACCCAGCTCGCCCGCCTCTCCGACCACCTCTCCTCCCAACCCCCCACCTACGCGCCCTCCTCCTCCTCCTCCTCTTCCTCCTCCTCCTCCCCCAACAACTTCCTCCTCTTCGTCGCCCACAGCTACTCCCTCTTCCTCCTCGGCGACGACGACGCCGCCGCCGACCTCGACGACGAGTACACGGCCAAGACCCGCGCCCACGTCGCCGCCGCCGCCGCCGCCGCCGACGCCCTCGAGCGCGAGTCCGCCGACCTCGACGCCAGGCTGCGCGCCCTCTCCGCCGGCCCCTCCCGCCGCCAGGCCGCCCAGGCCGAGCGCGCCCTGCTCGCCGAGGACGCCGAGAAGTTCCGCGCCGTCGTCGACAGCTGGGGCGGCAAGGTCGCCGCGCTGGAGGCCGCGCTGGCCGACTGGGAGAAGGAGCTCGAGGCCAAGGAGAGGGAGGGCGGGAGGATCGCGGGGGAGAACGCCGAGCTCAGGCGGCGCGTCGACGCGCAGGCGGTCAACGTGCGCGACGTGGAGCGGATGCGGCGGGAGCTGCAGGCCGTCGAGCGGGACGTCGCGGAGGCCGAGAGCAGGAGGAACGCGTCGGAGGAGAAGGCGTGGGAGCTCGACGCGAGCTCGGCGCGCAAGATGGGCGAGCTCGAGGTTCTCGCCGAGGAGTGCAATCAGGCGCTCAGAAAGTAAAATGCTCTGCTTCGATTCTTCTCTTCGTAAAAGTTCTTATTTTTGTGCATTATGCATAGCTTCGATCGACACTACTTGCCTTGCGTAATCTATGCAATGATTATCAGGAAAACAAGAAATAATTGGAAAAAAAATAATAGCATTTAGTACCTTAATTAGTATCGACTTTGTTTTGCCTACAGAAACTTTACGCGCTCAACTGTGTGTACAATTTGCTAACAATCTGTGTCATTGAAAGAATAAGATTGGGGTTTTTGGTTTTCATTTAGGTGAATTATTTCGACGAAGGATTAAATGGTAAGTCTTTGTGCGTACAACATGGTAGAGCAAGGAGAAAGAGATGCCATGTGAGTATGTGACAATAAGATTTTGAAATGAATACTTCAGGAATGAGCCAAAAGGATTCAAGGATAGTAGTAGAATCATAGTAGAATAAATGGAAAAAAGATAATCACAGGGCAGTAGGTTCTAAATGTATTTTGTATTGGTAGACGAGGAATATTTAATAGATTCTGGGATTCTCGAACTTATAACGTGGCAAATGTGCGTCTGTGAATTACAAGGAAGATTTTATAGTAGGCATCATGGTTGTATTGCTTGTTATGGGACTTAGAAGTAAAGAGCCTTAATCAATTAGAGCAATAGTTGTATAAAGATTCAAATTAAAATAAAATGGGAATCGAGTTTGGTGGGGAAAACACAAAGTTGAACAACTGAGCGTATCGACTAGAAAGAACTTATGATGTTTGTGGTTAAAAGTACATGCAGTGTTTGCGGTTGCATGGGTGCGAAAGCATGCTCTTGTAAGCAATAAATTTGTTTGAGTTCTGAACACGTGGGAACTGTCTTCTTGCCAAATGTGCACTAGAGTATATGTTTGGCCAAATACGTGTTTGGCCAGCACAAATAGCCAAAGGCATGTTATGTTCACTAATTCAGAGATGAAATATCTCTGTATATCTATGAAGACGAGGATCTTTCTGGAAGTCATTGCAAAATTAATGTGGCTGATGACTTGTGACTGAAGATTTGATAAAGCTGTCAGAACATTGGAGCCTTCCATCGGAGAAACTCACTTACATAGCTTTGATTATGATTTCATGGGATTTTGGCATAGTATAGCCATAAAAACAATGAGGTGTGGATTATAAGATGTCTCAGTTAAATTGCATTACGCTTGTTTGACGGTTAGCAATGTGTGTGCTTAATTTGTTGTGTAGGAGCTAATTGTTTGACCTATTGCCCGTATAATTTTTCAGGTTAAAACTTGGAGTCGATTTTCAATATGTGCTGACTGCTAAAGGATCATCTCCAGCTGAAGTAATAGGCATTAACTACAAAACAGTCCTGAAACCTGCACTCTCTGCTCTTGCTGAAGATACAAAGAAGTTATCTGTTTCGAAGCTCGAAGAATCTATAGCTCTACAGCAACAGTCACGGGAGAATGCTAAAATCTTAGAGGAGAAGAAGGTTCGACTTGCAGCTCTTCAATCCAAAATTGAGGAGGTGGGTCACTTGTCTTTCAATCCTATATCAGGATGTACTCTCTGCTATATTTTTTTTATTGCAGAAAAGTGTGAACATCAGTAATCACAAAACTGCCCTTATTGTTATTAGTTTGATTGATAGGTCAACAATGTGCCAAGAGTGTCTACCTCAAAAAGGTACTTACATCCTAGTGCTGCCTACAGAATTATTACAAACATATAGAAATACTCCAACTCAATGATCTATGTTGCAAGGATTTAAGTGCCCAACGGCACGCTCTGTATCCACCGTGCCATATAGTGCCAACAAGATATCAGCACGATACAGCCTCCGTGCCGATGATACAGCTCAAAACCCTCTATTCTTTAAATTAGTCAGCAATTTTCTCAATGAAGTTCAAAAGATTTGATAAAGATACAAAATAAATAGTTAGAATATTTTGTTGCTAAAGAAAAATAAATATTTTATGCTATTATGTGTCGGCACACATTTATTTTTTGTGATCGGCATGCATCGGCAAGGCCCGGTATGCACCATGCCGTACCGTGCCGGCAAGTTTCCGGCACGACCCCGTGCGATGGCACTTAAATCCTTGCTATGTTGGTCAATGTTGAATGCATTTACTTGTCCTTCATAGGAAAGATGGTTCTTTCATATCATACATGCTGGAAATGGATAATGGGAACTTTAGTTCTTATATTGTTAAATATATGTAAGTGGAAGTTAGTATGATTTGCATCCTCTCCTTTACTTTTAGTTGTTTCCACACTTTCTAATTTGTTGGTCGCTATTAATGGAAATGTGACTACATTGTTTAACTGAATCTATTAATGATTCACTATAACTTCTCGTCTTCAAGTGTAGTTGGTTGTAGTAATCTAGTGGTCAGTTGTAGATTGCTTTTGAGTTTTGACCCATTAAATGGCGTTTTCATCTTTCTAGTATTACTGTCCTGCTGAGTTAGTTTTCTTTCTTTTAGAAATTGTTCCTTTTCTTGGACGGTGTTTTAGGTCTGTTTGATTCTCTGTGGTATTGATTAATATTGTTATTGTTTGCATCCTCTCCTTTACTTTTAGTTGTTTCCATACTTTCTAATTTGTTGGTTGCTACTACATGGAAATGTGACTCCATTAGTCAACTGACTTTGTTAATGTTCACTATAGCTTCTTCTTTTCATGTGTAGTTGGTATAATCTGGTAGTTGTAGATTGCTTTTGAGTTTTGACCCATTAAATGGCGTTTTCATCTTCCTGGCGTTGATTGTGCTGCTGAGTTAGGTTTCTTTCTTTTAGAGATTGTTCCCTTTTCTGGATAGAATTTGGGGTCATGGTATTGATGAATACTTTTATCATTTGCATCCTGGAAACGAATGGCTATAAGTTGAAAAATCAAATTTGTTTTGAATAGGAAGAAGAGAGTTAACTAAAATACCCCTGCCAAGTATTTGTAAATTCCATTATTCTATGATAAATTGGATGAAGGTGATATTGACAATAAGGATTAGGAATTTTTTTTGCTGCTTATTCCTAAAGACTCTATTTATCAATATTATGTAGATTCTTTTTTTTTTGAATGGTGTATCACATAGTTTTTTTTTTTTTTTCCTTTGGAGAAAAAAATATTGTTTGGAGAAAAAGAAATCATCTTCTTCAGATGGCAGATTTACGTATTGCGTAGTAGGTTGCTTGAGTATCTAACTGCAAGCAGTTTTTGTGATTGGACCAAAGTTAAATGAAGGGTAGGTTAAGTCATTTAACAGTTACTTTTAGGGAGGATCAGAAGACATTGGTCATCACATTTATATGTAATCAATTGATGTTTTTAAGCTTTAGACAGGACATTTAGGTAGATCACTAAACTTTTACCTGCAAGTGGTGGAACTCTTCTGCATACTAAGGAGCACATATGACAAGCTAAGGAACAGCTCCATTTATAGACGACAAGGACACAAATGTATCGACAGATCGCAAGGTCTTACAATAAATTCTGCAAATACAATAAATTCTGCAAATTTCACACTAGTCCAGAATGGGCAGGCTGTAAATTTTTTGTTTGGATACAACGATGGTAGTCATATTTTTTTCTGTAATTTTGAAGTCACGGGGATGGTGTCCTAATGCTCTTTATATATATAGAACATATTGTTTATTGCTGTAGAGTTTTTCTTTTCATTTTTTTATTTTGTTCGATATGACAGCTAACAGAACTTGCATTTGGAAACTGATCATTTTTATCTTCTTATGAAGGAATTGAATAACTCATGTTAATCTTCATTTCTATTGTTTCTCTGGCCTATTTTTTGCATGCTTTCAGATAAGAATTATTAGGTTATTTCGTCATTCATGAGTTGGAATAGCATTATACATCTGGTCCATAAGCAGCCATATGTTTTGTAACATATAATGTTTTCTTTCGGATAAGAATTAATAGGTTGTCTCTCCATTCATGAGTTGGAATAGAGCATTACACATGTAACATATACTGTTCGCTTTCCTGCATGGTTTTTCTCTTTGTTTTTTATTATTGACTTTATTGGTTCTTCGTAAATTTGTTTCAGGGCATTTGCGCCCCTGAGACAAAAGCTATGTTCTACATAGCAAACACCATACATGAGTTCTCTTTGTCCGTATATGCATTTGCCCCCAATCTAGAATACTTAATGATTCATTTCCTTCCAGATTGAATCTCGTCTGAGTTCACAAAAGAATGAAATGGATGATCATGCATCCAGATGTGCAGCCGAAGCTGAAAGAATGAAAGAGGAGATATCAAGAAAGGAAAATCAGCTGAACATTGTCGAGAAAGAAGCAGAAGTATTTTTGAAGGTACTCTTCCTTATTCCTTTGGTTCCTGATCATTTACCGGCAATAACATTGCAGGTAAGGTTTAGGCATGACACAATAGAAAACTAACAAATGCAACAAAACAGAGCTCTGAACAAAAGCTACAAGATGCTGTAAGGGAAAGCGACGAAGAGATGCAGCTGTGCGCTCGTGAGCTCCTAGCATTGATCGATGCTGTATCGGAGTATAAAGAATTCATGGAGTCCACACTCTCTGCAATAAAGTCGGATTTATCTGAAGTCGCCAATGATGTTGCTTCTTTGTCATCAAAATCGGTTTCGTGTGGATCTAACTTGGGCTCTTCTGGACCAAAATCAGTGTGCTAGCCTTTTTCCGAATTGGAAGTCTTATTTTGTTGTACTGCAAACTTAGCTAACCTGTCTACTGTTGTGTGAAGCACCTTGTATCAGTTTGTCTCTCGTACAAAGCTATGAAATTTAAAACATTACTCGTCTCTTAACCAATTGGTTATGACATCACCAGAGTAGATGTTACTATTGGCCGTGAAAGTTCATTGAACCTTGATAAGTTATCATGAAAATAATGATTATGTTCAATGTATCTGTCTGTTAATAGTAATTATTATTATGTTATTATGAATGCCCTTGCATGTTAGCGGCAGGGCAGTGTATTAAAGGACCGTCAACTGTAGTTAGTTGCTTTTCGTTTTCGGCAATGCCCTTTTTAAGTTATTTACCTCTCATTTTCGGAGAGGTGGTGAAATGTAGTAACCTCATTGCATTTTCCCATGTTTTTCTAATTATGTTTGTACAGATTGAGTCACTGAAGTGAGTTGTTTTACAGTTAGAAAATTGGTTATTCAAAATAATTAATATTATTTTTACATTAAACATGTTTTACTAAAACAATATGTATGCAAAAATGTAGAAAATAAAGTGCTGATGAAAAGTATAAGAAACAATTGAAATATTTTGGTATAGTGCAGGGACTTTATTAAAGCTACTGAGTCAAGACATATTGATCAGCTTATTAAATATGTGCATAAATCTTCTATGCATCAGCTCATCACAGCCGTCAGATCGAGAGTATCTGTAACCTCGGAATCTGTTAACGGCCGATGTAATCCTCCGCATAAGATCGCATCCTATGCGGACGGGAAGCCCTGTACGTCGCCTTTCGTGCTCCGAGAAACGCGCCGCTCCTCTTGCACCACCCAATCACTCTGATCATCATGAACCCATGATTGTGATCCCCCCTCACGCGGGGCCCACCGCCCTAGAATTAATGCCGGATCGACACGTGGCAAAACGTCAGGCACCTGGCGCCCTCCACGTGGGTGTGTCGTCCCCCTGCGGGCGTCCTCGCCACGTGGCCCCCGAGGGGCCCACCGGTTGGGGGTCCGTACGACGGGGTATTTAATTCGGGCACCTGGGCGTGCCCCTGCGGTGTAAGATGGGGCCGCATCTGGACCGTCGATCAGGGGTTCGCGAATTCCGAGGCGCGTGATCGGTGGTTGACTCGGGCCCAGGGAAACTTCGAAGCGTCTACGTCGGAGATTTAATGCGCCTCGTTTTCTCGTTATGCGGGACCGTCCCGTTTCGCGGAGCCGCGGATCTCAAAGAGGAACGATCGCCACCGTTGGTGTCCGGAATTGGACGGATGAGATCGAACGGTGGGATAGGAAAGGAGTGCTCCTCGACGTGCGCGTCCGCACCCTGAAATGGTGCGGGAACGGCAACGCTTTGTGCATCGCCATAGTGAGTCTGGGAACTGGGCCCCACACGTCAGGAACACAACCATTATGTAAAAGGTAATGGACTTTTTAATAGGAGAGGCCTTGAAAGATCTAAAAAGAATATATATATATATATATATATATATATATATATATATATATATAGAGAGAGTTGAGCTGGAATACTATTAATAGTATTTGAATTTTTTTGCTATCGATTTTTTAGCCGTTAGATCTATACTTTAATTAATTCCACCATTTAGATCATACTATTCAACCAACCACCCACTCAACCCTAGGAGGACCACTACTACATCCTGGGGGACCACTATCATCATAATCGTACAATTTTTCATCAAAGCATTAAAAACTCGATAGCAAAAGAGTCCAAATACTATTAATAGTATTCCAGTCCAATTCTATATTATATATATAGAGAGAGGGTTGAGCCTTTGTATTTTTAAAAATACATAAATATTTATATTTGTAATTTTTTAACCGTCAGATTGCTTCAAGATCTGTACAGTACTAGTGTTGCCCGAATCTTGAGACGATCTGACAGCTAAAAAAATACAAGCACGTTGAGCAAATGATTGCACTAGTTATTAACAGAATCTGATTAAATTCAATAGATCTAATATTTGCTCGATAAAATTGTCTCTGCTTAAGTGTGAATAACACGGCTAAAAAGCACAATAAGAAAGGCAAAAAAATCTAAGGTCCGATTGAAGATCACTCTACACTAACAATATGGGGATATAGTTTTTTATCAAATATTTTTATATTTTGTTTCTATACCGTTGGTGTAAACCCAATTAACTTTCTATACCGTTGGTGTAAATCACATTACGCGTGTGTATGGCACGTGCGGAGGGGAAAAAGAAAACCCTAATTATAAGGTAATGATGGAGATCAGAATTGGGGATTGGCACATGTGTCGGGTTATGGGGAAAGAGCGTGTGCTAAGATGTTACAGCTGTATATATAGGTTGACCGGAACATCTAGTAATTGAGAGCTACGTAATTTTATTTCAGTACACAAAACTTTTACGTACAAAATATACTAACAGAAAAAAAAAAAAAAAAAAAAACATCCTTCCCTCTTATAGCTATATAGGCCCTAAAAAGTATTAAAAAAATAAAAAAATTTAAATCTCCATTTGAAAGTAAAAGAGAAGGAGCAGGTGTCCTGTTGAAAAGTCTCTCATTTTCAACTTCAAAAGAAAAAAGAGGAGTAAATGAAGGGAGAAGGAAAGTATTTTGTTACAACTTGCTTCTTCTTTTTTTTTCTTAGAGAAAGGTAGACTAAAAAAAAGTAGCATGCAATCCGTTTCGTTTCATTTTGTTTAGAAATAAACTTAAATGAAAATGTGAATCAGTTTGGATTCGAACTCAGGACCTCAGATACCAACTATCAAACCCTTTACCACTTGCGCTAGGGACGATCAATTTACAACTTGTTATTATATACATTGGTATGATAGTTTTTTGTTTCTCTCTGTCTACTACAATTATTATTCTATTTATAAATTGCATCTTTATTTTTATAAACTGTAATTGCTATTAATTCCATTAATATACTTTATGCTACAAGTATTTGGTACCCCGAAAGTGCCATGAAAAATTGTTCTATCAGAAAAAAAAAATTAATGAAAAATTACTTTTTTCCACCATTTTCTTTTTTCAGATAAAAATTTAAAAAACGAAAATACTATTTTTCCATAAAATCAGAAAAAACAAGATGTGCATCTCTTATGGGTGTTTGATTCCAACAAATTTCTCATAATCAAACGATCAATATGTAGTAAATCAAATAAAAAAGGTTCAAAGGTCAATTTCAGAATGATTTAAAATTCAGCAAGTGTATATACATCCTCACAAAAAAACATATAGAATAAAACTTGAGTTGGGAGCTCCCCAATGACCAATGAACGCCCGTAACCATGTTTTAGTTTTGCCTCCACCCAATAGCTAGCCGGCTATTTTTTTTAATACTAAAATCCTAAAAAAATAAAATTTTAAATTCTAAAGAAAAAAAATTATAACCTTTTATTAAATATAAAAATATATAAACGTCTTAAGCTTTTAGAATACAACGATTGTTTCACATGATATCAGAGTAGGAGGTCCTGAGTTCGAATCACGACAGGCTCCTAGCATTATTAATTTTCTCTCATTTACTTCAAGTTCACGTCATGGGCCTTGCAAAAAATTACGAGCCCAGGCGCACCGTACTTTAACAGCTTAAGTTTTTAGAATACAATGGTTGTTTCACATGGTACAACGGTGTTTATATATTTTCATATATATTTTCATATTTAACACTTTTGAATAGAGATAAAAGTGATACATGATGATGAATTGAGGCTCTCTCACAAGGCGTCGTTGCGCGCCCTCCACTAAAGTTTATTTTAAAAAAACGTAAGTGGGAATTAATAGCGTTTCTCCAGAGAAAAAACAGAAAGATGCAATAAATGGGTTTTTGGGCAGTTCGTGCCAAATGGGCATGCGTTCATAGATCGCAATTACTTAGCCCTGTCCCCCCACCCCCACACTCCTCTCTTTCCCACCTCTTCAAAACCCCCTCTTCCCCTTCTCATTCCCCCCACCCCATCTCTCTCTCTCTCTCTCTCTCTCTCTCTCTCTCTCTCTCTCTCTCTCTCTCTCTCTCTATAGAAGCTCTCTAAGCTTTCTCTCTCTCTCTCTCTCTCTCTCTCTAGATACATACATTTCTATGTGGAAGGAAATTAAGGATATGGGTTGTGGGGAATGTTGGCTGGCTCGAGGAGCAATTTTAGCTCTCTCCCGTCTGCACTGGCCACTGGAGAAGCAAAAAAGCGCTTTTTCGGACCAGGCTTCATTCCTCTCAAACCTCTCTTTCTTCTTCGCGGTGCTCCGAAAACTAATTTATTGATATTCTGTTAAGGGGATTGTTGCCTCGCTCAAGATTGATTTCCCATGCATGAGCTCTTTTCTTTTTTTTTTCTTTTTTTTTTTCTTTCGTTCGTTTTACGTTTTCAAGTTTTTGTTTTTTCGTATTTTATATCTAAGTTATGAGGCCCGCGAGGTGATCTCGGACCAGGCTTCAATCCCTTAAACCAGCATTTGCTTTCGCGGCCTTCGGAAACAATGGTGCAAATGATAAACACCAACTGTGTGGTCCATAAATGGCTACTATGGTAAGTTTTTTCTTTTCTTTTCTTTTAGCTTATAGTGGGAGATGCTAGCTAAGTATCTACACTTTGCAACTCGACGGGTTCGAACTTATTCTGGTCTTGTTAACTAAATTTCTTGTGTTGCTAAAACACACAAGAATCAAACTAAGCATGATGCTTAATCTTTTCCATTCATGTACTTGGCAAACATTAATTTCATTTCCTATACCAATCTATATATTAATTAGGCCTTTAATTCTTTCTCTCATCTGATCGACACTGTTACCGATCGTACCTAGCACAGTTAGGTAATTAAGGCTTGATCGATGGTCGGTATATGAGGTCCAAAATTTTAAGTCTAACTGCTTTATATTTCTAGCCGAGTGAGTTCATTTTTAAAGAAGGAACAAAGGAAATATCACTACCTTTTTCCGATTTGAGACTTTCAAATCTACTCTGATGACTTACCACTGTAATACCAATGGTTTGGCTAATTAAGCTTGAATTTAGCGTTACAACCTTAATATATAGCTCTTAGCATTGCCTTTTGAGGCTTCTAAAAATGGTCACCTTTTCTCCTCATTGTATCCCAACATGTTTTTACCCTTTCCTACGCCTAACACTTGATTATGTAATCATTCGCGTGAGCCCATGATTATACACACATATATATATATATATATAAATAAAAAATAACTTGCAATGTTTAATTCCTGGGGATGTGTATAGCAAAAGAAAGGGAAAACGTAGATGGGTAGGAATAAATAAGGGTTTGGATGTATACCCCTACTTTGGGGAGGAGAAAAAGAGAAAAAGTGGGGGGTGGTGGTGCATGGACTCTAATGAATTAATAAATACGCCTCTGACGCAACGTTCATGTATGTGTTGTGCCCTTGTGGGAGGGGGAGTGAATGAAGAGATGAAGATGCCATAGATAGATTTTAACGAGAAAGGGAGCGCGTTTCTCGCTTCCCAGGATTTTTAGTCACCTCGATAGCTTCATCTCCTTGTCCACTAGTTAATTAAGTTCAATGTATTCACATATAAATTATTTAAAAAAAAAAAAAGGTTGTGACACTGTGTGTGCGTTATTGTAGAGAGAGAGAGAGAGGTGGTAAATATGAGGAAGAGGAGAGAGAAAGCTTGGTGGGAATGAAGAATTATTGCATGCACCTGGTCTACACACAGGTGCCTGCAAATTAAGCTCAAATATATTTCTGGTTGCGGGTCCTACTAAATTGATTTTTTAGATAATTTTTATCACCTCATATTGTAATTTCAAGTGTCTTTCGAATCCATCGTGCATAGTGCTAAATTTGTATTTTTGGACTTGTTTTTGGACAATGAGTTAAAAATCAGGGCAAACTGACCGGTTCAACTGATCCGACTGTGACCCACTTTATAAAACGGTTCGGTTTGAAACCTATGAAACCGGATAAGTCAACAAATTATTTTGAACTGTTTGAACCGGCGGTTCAACCGTCGAACTGGGAAATCGATCCGGTTTTAATCAAATTGGCTGAGTTTTTTTTTTATCGAGTCATATTACATATAGTAACCCAGGCCGGAATCAGCATATTTTCTATTAGTATAGATTAGACTAAATCGAGCTTAAAATGAACTCAGCTGGTTTTATTTTCTATTAGTATAGATTAGTCTTATAAAAAGTAAAATCTGAAAATTTATATCTACTTAATTTGATCTAGAAATTAGTATTTTATAATTAAGTATGATATTATGTTTATGCTGCTATATAATAGTTATTATGCCATAATGATGCTGGTTGAACGAGTAACTCTTGACCTAATAATTTTTTCAGTGTCAATTCGACCCAGAAACATTGTTTTCCAACTAGATCGATCAATCTCTCGAGTAACAAATTGCAGTGTTAGTTTCTGAACTTTTAGTGAGGTTTTATTTGCTCTTTCCACTTTTGAGTTTAGTATTTAAGACCCCAAATTGAAAATGTGTTACTTTTGTTCTTATCTTAAAAGTAAAAATTTTTGTGTGCACCTGGTAATTTATTTACACGTCCATGCATGCATGTATCACTAACCCATCCCTTTCTACTTTCAATCTAAAGGCCTATTTTCTAAACAAAGAAAAGATAATATAACTAAATGAGTGATATAATTGGATCAATGGTCGTCAAATGGATGGTGCTTGATGCACCCAATAAATTAATTTCTCTGTAAATTAAATGGAACATGCATATATAGTGAGTGCATTTTACTAAAATATTGAGTTAACAAATTGAGTGCTAAAGTGAAACTTAGTCGAGCTAGTAGTGCATTTTTCTAAAACTTACCGGTAAAGTCCCAAGTTATATATATATATATATATATAGCTATATATTTTAGAGAAAGATAGTATGTTACACGCTTTATTTTTATTTTTTTTTATATTAACAAAGCAACTAGACTTCGAACTTGGAATCTCGGATACCAACCATTAAGTTTTTTTGCCACTTGTGCTAAGAATGGCCAGTTTTATATATATATATATATCGAATTAGACTGGAATTAATGCTTATAATAACACCAAATTATTGGTGCTATTAGGTTTTCGGCCCTTGGATGAAGGAATGTGTGGTTAGGATGATAGTAATTTTTTAGGATTGAGTGGGTGGTTGGTTGAATAGTATGATCTAACGGATGAAAATGGTCAAAGGCATAAATTTAACTGTGAAAAACTCGGTAGCACCAAGTGCTTGGTGCTATTAAAAGCACCCCTGCCGGACTCTATATATATATATATACACACCAAAACAGTAGCTTTTTAAAATTTCTCACTGTAAGATGTTTCTCTGTCAAGATTCCAAAATTTAAGTTCCACATGCATATCATGTACAAGCTGTACATTTGGAGATATCATATTCAGCAATTTAGATTTAGATTTTAATTCTTCTAAACTTGAATTTCAGAGATTCCCAGTGCATGCAATAATTAATTTCTAGGTAGGCAGGGACATGAAACAGTGGAAGCATTAAAGAGGGGTTTTAATAAGGTGAATGCCATATGGAATCTCTCTCTTTTTTACCTTTTCTTTTTCTTTTTCTTTTTTTTTTCTTTTTTTTTTTCTCGCATTACTATTAGAATGGCTCCTGTGGCAGAGGTGGCATCTGAGGAAGCTCAGGTAATTAAACCTGGTGAATCGCATCATGCCCTTCTTTTATATATTTCTTTTCGAGCAATGTTATGACCAATATTTTTTTTGACTAGTTTTATTCTTTTTTTAGTATTAAATTTTTTTAAAAAAAATTTATATTTTAAATGAGTGGGGATAAAATTTATATCCTACTTTTTGGATGTACAAGTGGTATCTTTTTTTTCTTTTTTTTAATATATATTTCTAACTTAGAAACTTCATGCATAAATTAAATAAAACTGTATATATATATATATATATAGAGAGAGAGAGAGAGAGAGAGAGAGAGAGAGAGAGAGAGAGAGAGAGAGAGAGAGAGAGATCTAGAGAGAGAGCACATAGCTTCTAGTGATCATTCAAATCATACAAGTCCACATGTTTCAAGGAGCCAAAATTTAATACTACATGTGCATAGGTACTGGGTTGTATGAGCTACCTATGCTGTGTGTCTTGTACTTGTGCATTGAGATCCATTCAATCTACACCGGACCACTTTTGAGACATTACACTTACTACTACAAGCAGTAGGCCTTTTACATGATGCAATATATTATATTAGCTCTTGCTAATAAATATTAATTACCTTTTTTTTTTGTCTTTCTGAGAGAGAGAGAGAAATGTTTCATACTTCTTGGTTTGTTTATTTTATTTTCACAGATGAACTCGATCAGCTCAAAATATAAAATAATTAAATTTCGAACTTTGAAATTTCAAATATCAATCTCCATTCTTAATGATAATAAAGAGATATATATTGGATCTAAAGAAGTGGGGGAGAGGCAATAAATGAGATGGATAGGATCTGACTTTTATGGGGAAATGGACTGAGACAGGCACAGTGCAGTGCAGTGCAGTGTAGGAGGGGGAAGGACAATTGGGTCTTCGAGAAGGGGGGCAGTCACCTTTTCCTAGCCCAGCTTGTACCTCCATATTTATTGTACCATAATTTTTATTAAGCAACCTCTCAACTGTTCTTATGGGCTGCTTAATATTCTAGGTTGATTCATACACGCAGTTTAAGATACTTCACGATTTATCCACATTGTTAGGAATATATATATATTAGTTCATCTGGTTCTCAACTGATTAGTTTTTCAACTCTATTTTCATCCGCCTCTCTTCTTTTTCAAATCGACTTTGTTCCATTCTCGTATGAATTTTACTGTATTCGTGCCTGCCCAACACATGTGAAAGAAGCACGGTAAGAATATTAATCTCGTACTGAGTACAAATTAGGATTAAGATGGTTGTTGGAGAGAATTCTTTCTGCGAGACTCGATCAAAATATTCGGAAAAATTTCGCCCGCCCCTGGAAGCAAATGAAAATAGAGTCTCAACTGAAGTGATTCGTATCTTTAGATGGTGCGTGGGGGTTGCGATCAAATATTTTATGTAAATCTCTTTATGATATAATTCCTATAATTCAAATTTTACCCTCATCTATTTCTTGCAATAGGCTTAATTAGTTAGTAGATTATGCGCTGCACTCATATTATGCAGAAATTTTCTGCATTTCTTGTGTAAAAGAAAAACTTCAGCTAATAATCGATCAAGATCGTCCATCTTGCTCTTCCATCCAAAAGGCAGGATCAATCATAGAAATTCTACGGGCGAAAGTGATCCATTTTTATTATGAACTATTAAGTTTAGATACAAGTAATGCTCTATTAATGTTGTTAATGAGTGAACATAGTATGTGTGATAGGTAATGATTGATTTAACCCTTTAAATTAGTGTCTCATTAGATGCCATGTTTGAAATTTTAAAAAAGAAAACTCAATTTTATCACTAAGTGATGTGTCTATCTTGCTAAATTGTCAACAATGTTGCAATGTACCTTTTGAGCTAAGTGTACGAGATTGAAACAAAAAAAATAAAGTTCAAAATCTTAATCGAAACAATTTATAGGTTAGTGATTAATGATGAAATTTACCACTATATACATATCATGCTTATTAAGAATTAATGATTATATAATTATCTATTAAATATAAACATTATACTAAATAATATATTCGTGGATGTAAATTTGGTTTGAATTTGTCCCTTTCTATCCTCATGAAAGTTTGGAGTTGTCTGATCAGTAAATTATATAACACGGTATACATCCATCTTATAATTAAGGCTATAAGATTTAGGGTTTTGACTTATGGAAATATCACGATAAAATCATAGGATTTTATATTAAAACCATAAAATATAATATTATAAAAATATTATAAAATTTTACTACAAGATTACATTGTTTAGTTTCATTAATTATAATATTATGTCAAGAGCGAAACTGTCTGTATACTCAAAAGTGACCGTAAATCTTATACTATAACCTATCCAAAGATCAATTTTGTTCTACTAGTCTGATCACAATTCTATTTTTTAAATACTAATAATTTAAAAGAATTATTTCGACTGTTAAATAAATAAATTAAGATTTACACTCCATTTGTGTGTGCACGTAAAATATTTCCATTAGGTGAAATAATTATTAGATAGAATAAGTGGTTGTTTCACATCACATAATATTATAAAAATATTGTAAAATTTTGCTATAAGATTATATTGTTTAGTTTCATTAATTATAATATTTTGCCAAGAGCAATACTGTCTGTGTAGATCGTTGGCGCTAACCATTAATCCCAAAAGCTCGAGCTGTTAGAAATACGCAACCAATTCACTTAAAGCGTACAGATACAGCGCCCACGGGTCTCGATTGTGACTCGGCCCCACCAGCCTCACGCCACTTCGAACATGACTCGGCTCACCCAACCTCACACCATTTCGAACATGACTCGGCCCAACATGGCCTCTCGCCACAGGGCAGGATGCTGGCCCATTTAAGCCAACAGTCTGTATACTCAAAAGTGACCGTAAATCTTATACTATACCTATCCAAGGATCAATTTTATTCAACTACTCTGATCACAATTCTTTTTTTTTAATACTAATAATTTAAAAAGAATTATTTCGACAGTTAAATAAATAAACTAAGATTAACACTCCATTTGTGCATGCACGTAAAATATCTCCATTAGAATAAGTGGTTGTTTCACATCACAAAAGTCAAATACCTTGTTGACCATTCAAAGTAGTACAAAAGGGAGCCTACTAATTAATTTGATGTTACTAGATGATTCCAGCTTTTTCATTTCCTGCAGTTCCATCATCTTCTCCTGTTTGATGTGATATCCGCGGTCTAATATGACAAGCCATGCAAAGTGACCTATTCCTCCAAATTAGCAACAATGGCATTTGAAAAAAAGAATAAATAAATTTGAACAAAAAAGAACTGATTTTATTTTGACATAGCAAGTATTTTTAGCTTGGTCAAATTCGAATATTTATACGGTGGACATTTACCACTAACTAATCATGATTCCTCTTAAGAAAAGGATCATTATCCTGTGTTATCAATGCCAAGTAATGTATTATTTTTCGCTTCTTAATAAGTTGAATAATATCAGCTGTTTCTTTCTTGTCAAATAGAATTACGATCTTTATGACTTATTATAGATTTGAGTACAGACTAAATAGACATCATATAAAAAGCTTTTATAAAATATAAGAAAACTCGTCGCAATCATAATACCGTCGAATATGTTAAAATCATTGTTTTCTTAAATGATATATATGCAGTATATATATCAACCGTCTCTTTCTGACAGATACCTTTGAACTTTCGTAGGAAAATTTTGAGATCTCATTATCTTGTACTTGTGAAAAAAGAAATGCGAGAAAAGGCAAACAGTAATGTTAATTCGCAATTGTTTAGGTGATTAAAGATAAAGCCTCTGGGTATTTCTTATCATGATTTGTGATGCAAATCGGACGGTGTAGAAGAGATCTAGTTGTTTGGGCCAATTGGATTGGGCTGGAATGGGCCGATTACATTATTGAATGCAGCAAAAATATGTTTCACAAACTTTTGGATTTTATCTTCTTCAGTAGTTAAATCAGCAGATATATCAAATATGGCATATTGCTTTGCATATTTTGTTATTTTTTTAATTTCTCAGTAAGTTTTTTGTGTTTGTGTGTGTTTTGAAACTTTACTAAATGATCTATGAGAAAAATCACCAGATATGGTATTGGTAGCTTCATCGAGAAAATGGTCAATTAAGCTATTTGACAAAATTTTAGTAAGGTATAATTGCCAAATTTGATAAAGTTCTGAAGTTCAGAGGGTGCTTGTACATATATTACTTTAAGCAAATGTTAATCTTTTTAGCAATTGTTTGCGCACTCTAGTTCACTTGTGCGCGTCGAACATAATAATAGAGGGTGTATGATTTACACTCACTTTGGGTTGGGTCCTAGATTTGATCACTTGTGCTTGGGCTCGAGGAATGTTGGGCAATAAGGAATAAATTCAAGCTTGACTCAATTTTCGAACAGTGAGCTTATGTTAGGTTGCTATGTTTGGCTAATGCATTGGTATCTCTTATTTGACCCCGTAAAGTGTCGATGATACGCTAGGAGTGTTTTAGAATGCGTGAGTGAACTAACTAGCACGCACAATATGCGAGCTTATGTTAGCTTGCTATGTTTGGCTAATGCATTGGTATCTCTTATTTGACCCCCTAAAGTGTCGCTGATACGCTAGCAGTATTTTAGAATGCGTGGGTGAACTAATCAGCACGCACAATATGCGATTTTAAGTATATGATAAATGAAACTCGAGGGACATTTTCGAGGACACATGTATATAGCTGTTCCAAAACAATTGCAACTTGCATAGTTGCAAGCTGTCCTTCTCAAATTGAGCAACCCTTTTGTTTAATTCTCTAATTGCCACATAACATATATTTATCTTATCTAAGTACTCGAGCCAATCATGTATTAGGATATCAGAGAAATGCTAAGTTTACAGCTAAAAAAAAAAAATGCTATAATCTTAAACCCTTATTCTAAGGCTTCCTAAGATTTGCTCAATCCTTTTTGAGTTTTTAATACATTTAAAAAAGAGCGAAAAATTAAAGTAGTAAAAAATGTTGGTTTGGCCCTTGAATGATGGTGTTGTAGGATTATAAGAACAGATGAAACATATTCTAGCAATTATAAGGATAAAAAAAAAAGAGTACTAATAAATTTCAGATAACAGCTATATATAATCTTAAATTATTATGCACATTGCACTTTTGCCCTCAAACTATCTGATGTATTATAATCAAATCTTATTGCTTCTATTATTTTTTTTCCCCCCTAAAATAATGTAAATATAAAAAGTTTCGCAGTACGGAAAGGATTGGGCAAGAATTTTTTTTTCATGCCTAGCTTACTAGTGATTAAAAATGTCAAGTGATTTGTCGCTACGCTCGAGTAATAAATATAACAACGGAACTTAATTGCAACCTTTCTAATAGCTCGAGAATCTAAAAACTTAGGACTAGAGTGTAACACACAAAATAATTCGAAAACCACGAATGTATAATAAAATTTTAAAATTTTTCATTGCAGATTCGAATCTCAGAAAAAAAAAAATAATTAATGGAAAGAGTAATAAGAAAGCCAAGCTCTCGATTCTTAAAACTAGAAAGAGGTAAAAATGTATTACAAAATTATCTCAACTAATATCCATTTTAATTTGACTATCTAGTCTTTAAAAATTTTGATTTTTTTACCTTACCTTTTAATTTATTTAATTTGAGTCAGTTAATAATTTTTTAGCTTTAAAATTAAATACTTCCTTTAGCTTTACATACTAAATTAACATACTTTATGCAATTTATGTAACTATAAATATATTAAAATAAACAATTAACTTAATTTTTATATAAGAAGAACCATCAAATGACTCATTTAAACAAGTGTAAAGTCGAACATGAAAATCAAAAATTTGAAATTACAGACAATTTAATCAAAATTATCTATAGTTCAGGTAAAGTTCAGTACATTCTTATTTTAAAGTCAAAATATCGTTGATTGATTCAAATTAAATAAATTTAAAATATTAGATAATAAAATTAAAATTTTGAAAGATTGAATAAAAGATTTAAAATAGTTTATAATTCAGATAAATTTTGTAAGTTATTTTTCTGAAAAAAAAAATCCTTCGCTGTACGAGCAATTGAGGAAAGACTAGGTAGCATAGGTCCACTCACCAGTGCAATAGATTAGTTCAACTTTTTCCAAATCTCGTCGTGAAGCGTGAGACACCAACTTAACTTTCACTTATTCGAGGAGAAAATGCGTCAAAAAATTATTATATAATATTAAATTTTTACTATCTACGTACGTAGATTGCGTTATTTGAAAGTTATGAAAACCAAAAGATAATATATTACGCACATCAACAAATTACTCTCACATTCCAACTTCAATGCGACTTAGCACATGTTAGATTATGATTACACCATATGTAGAGTCAAACATCATTTACTCTCGCTCTTTATCCGATACTCTCTACGTGCATCCCCATGTATGTGTTTACATTATTTTTTTCCCTTTCGTAACTGCTATATTTGTGACCAAATCTAGTTTCTAATTCACTCACTCAACGCTTGGTTTGAACTATATTCCAAAATGACGAAACTTATGAGCTTGCTCTTACTGCTGCTTGCTTTTCTGGTGGCGGTTTCTGCATCTGTTTCTTTCCGGGCGGAGTTAACCCACGTCGACGCCGGGGGCCATTTCGATAAGTCGGAGCTCCTGCGTCGGGCCGTGCTCCGGAGCAAGATGCGGGCGGCGGCGTTACTGTCGAGGCCGGCGGTAGCGTTGCCCGCATCGGCCGGGGGGGCGCCGATCATACCGGTCCGTCCGAGCGAGGGGGAGTTCCTCATCGACATGGGGATCGGCACGCCCCCGCGCCCGTTCTCTGGGATTCTCGATATCGGCAGCGACCTCATCTGGACTCAATGCAGCTCCTGCATTCTATGCATCGAGCAGCCGACGCCGTACTACGACCCCGCGAAATCGTCCACCTCCTCCGCCGTCGCCTGCGCCAACCCGCTGTGCCAGGCACTCCCCGGGCCGCTGTGCTACCAAAACTCCTGCGTCTACTTCTACAGCTACGGCGACGCCGCCGCCACCGCCGGGTACCTCGCGGCGGAGACCCTCACTTTCGGAACCGCCAACGGTACAAAAGTTACTGTCCCCAGCATTGCTTTCGGGTGCGGGAGCCTCAACGAAGGCTCGCTATCGAACGGGTCGGGTATGGTCGGGTTCGGGCGCGGGCCGTTATCACTCGTCAACCAACTGAATGCGAAAAAGTTCTCTTACTGCTTCACTTCCTTTCTTGCATCAAATTCAAGCACTCTCTTTTTTGGCGCGCAAGCAAAACTCGCTAACAATACGAAATACGGCCCGGTGCAGAGCACGCCCTTCATTATAAACCCGGCTCGGCCGTCGTTCTTCTTCGTAAACCTCACCGGCGTAACGGTCGGGGCCACCCGACTCCCGATACCGCCGTCGGTGTTCGCGCTGAACCCCGACGGCTCCGGAGGCGTGTTTATCGATTCCGGCACGTCGATCACGTACCTGCAGGACGCGGCGTACGAATTAGTGCAAGAGGCGTTTCTTTCGCAGGTGAAGCTGCAGGCGGTGAACGACAGCGCGATCGGGCTCGACGTGTGCTTCGCGCTGCCGTCGCCGCCGTTCGTGACCGCCGCGATACCGAAGCTCGTGTTCCACTTCGGCGGTGGCGGCGCCGACATGCAGCTGCCGCAGGAGAACTACATGGTGATCGATTTCGCCACCGGGAACTTGTGCCTGGCAATGCTGGGGAGTAGTGATGGGTCGGTCATAGGGAATTTTCAGCAGCAGAATATGCAGATACTCTATGATCTGGAGAATAATCTCTTGTCCTTTGTTCCTGCTCAGTGTGATCTCATGTGATCTGGATCTTATGAAGTTGTGGGTCGTAGATTAATGTAGTTGATAGTCTTTTTGTTTATGTGGGCTTTATGAATTGGTGAGGAGGGTCTCTATGGTTAGTTTGGATTTTAATTTGTAGTTGACATGTAACATTAAGATAACAATTATTTAATAAACTGGGATTTTTGAATATGTATTTGAATTCTTTACAATGTATGACTCAGGAGGTCTATTTTGGGCCTGTAACATTGAAAAAGTTTTCCTCTTTAGTTTCTTATAAGATTTTTAGAATTTTATATTATATAATAGTGTAAACTTTAGCCCTTTGACTTCACTATGTGTACTCTGTTTTCTCATATTTTTCTTTGCCCAGGAGAAAGTTATTAAGGGGTGAAAATGGAAGAGACTAGGTGTAGGAGGTTTTTTATTTATCTATTTATCTATTTTATAGAGGTTCTTGATTAAGACATTTTACTAAAATAATATTTCTTAAGAAGATTACTTTAGCTTCCCTCAATAGGCAAAAGCATTAGACTAGTCGTAATTTTTTATCACTTAATTTTCGCTTCACATAAATTTGTTTCCGAATAGACAATAACATGGCATGGGAATCTGAGAGAGGGTCTAAAGCATAAAAATGATTTTTTTTTTAAAAAAAAAACTATTCTTTTAATGTTTTGTTTAAACCATCTGTTAGAACTTAAAAAAAAAAACTATTCTTTTAATGTTTTGTTTAAACCATCTGTTAGAACTCAGAATAACACATCACTCAAGACTATGACTACATATCCTCAGTTGTGCATATTCCATATATCCCAAAAGAATATTAGGAAAAAAAGAAAAACAGAGAAAGATGCGATTAATTAATTAAAGACTCATTAAACAAAATTTCACAACTTTTAAATAATAAATCAATTTGACATGATTAAGCTGTACTTCATAGGATGAAGCTTCCCCCAAATGCACATCAGTAGTAAATCTCACCAACAATCTGCAACTTCACAGTCCACCTTTTCCTTCCCTCCCAAAATCCCAAATCAATAAAGAGGTTAAAAAATTCATAAGAATTTCCCTTCTTTTTTTTTCTTTTTTTTTCAAATTCTGTAATGTTTTTTCATGTCTTAACAACTATCTCAGACCTACTTATACTCTGAACATCAGACCATCTTCCTAGAACAGGCTTCTTTTTGTTGTATCGTTTTCATTGCATTCGCCTTAAACTTCAAAGATTACTCCTCCCTATTTGTGCTTTCTTTTTCAGATGCTTCCACAGTCGCGCACTCGAATCAATTAGTCACCAAGAAAGCACTTCAACTTCGTCGTTAACTGGCAAATGAAGTGTAGTTAGAATAAAGCACTCCAAACAGCGCCATCTCCTTCCCCACACCGGGAATGTACTTCCTTTAATCTATCTACCGAGTTGCAGATCCCACTGCAGCTCCAGTCGAACGAGGCGATGCAAACATTTCCTGCCTGTGATTTCCACTCACAATCTGCATAAAAATTTAAAGAATAAATGATAAGGCTGTCTGATACTTAGAAGGGTTAATTAGAATTTTATTCCCGGAAATTTTATCCCTGTTTCAATTACATTCTCAGAGCAGTTATTTCAGCGATTAGGTCCCTAAACCCTAATCTACCATCTAAAGCAATGCCGTGTCTGCATCATTATCGAAAATGAAATCTCGAAATGCTGCTACGTTAGCGAGCTTTAACGATGATATTTGTATGGCATATTTTTTTCCAGATGATAGGGTAATGGGAGGAGGTTGATTGCTATGCAGGAAAAACTTCGAATAATAAATTTTTAAAATTGAAATCCTGAGAATGTGATTGAAATCAGATCAAATTTTCAGACTTGATTTTAACTAACCCTATTTTCCAATAATGATTCATAATCTAATAAGCAAACCAACCTGGTGGAGTTCCACAGCACATGTTCCTCTCATCAATATGTTCGACTTCCAGCCCAATAAACCATGAACCTAAGGATACATCTTCATTCGCATATTTATGTAGTATAGGCCTGCAGATGGGATTAAGTTAATCAAATCATTTTATATATATTAAGCACAAACAATATGTATCACCACTATCATAATCTTACTGGTTGATCGAGATGTAGGTGGCCAAATCCTTTGAGAGAGCATATATCTGCCCCGTAGCATGGCGGAAGTACTTATTTCCTTCCTCTCCAAACTTCCAATATTCAGGCTCATGGTACTTAACATTTCTATAGAAATCACGGAGAACTTAATATAAGTATATACTGTATATAACTGATACGGATAACACTCTGTAGGAAAAGTGGTAGAAATTTACTTATCAGCAAGAACTGGCCCAGACTTCATACAACCTATGTAGGTTCTCGGTTTCGATCTATGTCGAGCGAGAGTTGTAGCTAGCATCCCTGCATCATAATGGTTATAATGGCATCAAATAATATTCTTTCAACTTTCTCAAGAGGAACTATAACAGAAGAAACACCCAAAGAGCACCTAGGTTCACATGGACATCATCATCGACCTTGACATAAAATTCAGCATCCCATATGGCAACAGCTGTGGAAAAAAACGTTTTCGTCTTTGCTGATAATTCATGGTATCCTTCAACATGGTCCTATGAGAATGAATTGATTGATAGAGGGAAGAAAAGTTAGTAATTGCTTTATTTGTGAGAAGCACCGAGATGTGATTTAATTGAATGTTGCGAAGTAATACACCATACCAGCCTAAGAAAGTCACGATGCTGAGCTTCTTCAGAGTCTATAGCCTTGTCTAGGATACTATTTGATGTAGCACTGTAAAACAGCGATGCAAGATAATGGGTTAAGTCTTTCAGTAACAAATCGAGCATTGCTAATTTTATATACCAATTGCAGAGCCTAGCTACAGTGAAAAGAATGTGATAATAAGACAAACAACCAACACATTTAACACTTCCACAAATGACACAAAATGGAAAATGGAGCCTTTCTGTCCTAATTGAAGGTTTACTAGATGAATCCCTTTCCACAGTTCACCTCTATTTTGGCAAAATCTAGTCAGCAAAAGATAGTAATAACAGAACGATGAGAGGGTATTAAATTGCAGTTAGCTGAGTCAGCTACGTATGTCCTATCTCCCCTTAAAGCTCGACTTTGAGCACTGCATCCTGTTAAAGAAATATCATTTCTCTTTTCATTCTCAGCCAATTCCAGAATACCTTGTGAGATAAAAGATCTAAAATGTTTAACATGTTGAATAGCAAATAATGTCAAAGTTTCAATCAAAGAATTGGTCGTAAGATCCATGTGGACAACCCATGTCCTAACCTCATGTATGCATGACATTGATTATTTGCACAATGAATGATTGCAACAATGATAGCATTTTAGCATAGAATAAAAAATGTACAGCAGCAATCATAAGGAGAAATGTGATAAATTGATGATAGTTGAAATCGCAAGGGATTTGAGCACGTGCCTCACACTCTAATACCATGCTATGAGTTGTGTTATTCTAAAGCTTGTTAGAGATGGTCAAAGTACAAAACATGCTGATGTGAAATGCAAACTCAAGAATATATTGTATTCCAAGTGAACTGATGAGCATAACTCGCATACGAGGTGGTCACCAGGAAAAAGGGAATGAATGAGAAAAGAAAATTAGAAAAAGCTAACTTGACACTGAAGCACTGATAACGGCTAGTCGAACACTAGACAAAAACATAAAATAGACAAGGAACTCCTGTTAAGACAATGTATTTGCAGTGAAAATATATACACGGAAATTTGTGGCTATAGAATCTCCCAGGACTGAAGTTAGGAAAGTAATAGAATATCTAGTAGATTACCTGTGGCCAATCATAAACCGAACGACGATTCCCTTCTGCTGTTCCAATTGCTGGAGTTTTTCACCTGATTGAATTGAAAACAAGTAACAAAAACAAATTAATTAATCTTAACAAAAGAACAGCAGGAAAGGCATTGATTACGAAGATGAAAATATCTATTAGGTAGTTAGGAAGTAATGCTCTCTTATCATCTCCCAAAATAAAAATGTTATTGCTAGTGAAATTAAATTGTGCTTCTTTGGCCTGGCTTCTAGACTTGGAGAAGCAATAGCTACAATTTCAAGCTTCCGCTTTAGCTGCAGAGGAAGCTGATATTGAAAAACAGCTACGGTTTCTCTGAACAGCTTTACTAAATCATGACAACCATGAACAACAATCTCAATCTGCATGGAGACATCTACAGATTCCTTCAAGAGTTGAAGCAACTTCAGATATTATGGTAGTAACTAATAAAGAGCAACACACATTTCAAGAACCGTGCGAGAACATAGATAAAGATCTAAAAGAAGAAAAATGAGCTCAAGTCATAATACAACTCAAAATTCATAAAGGCTGAATATGTTAGCAACTGTCAAGAAATGCATAAAAGCACACAATAATTACTCATGCACAAGAAAAAGAACAGTATGCATAGGCAAAAGATCTTTGTCTAACAGTTTGGAATTGACGAAAACACATAGTTATCCTGATGGTATTAAAGCATAAAAGTGAGAAGCTTGTACATAAATAAACATAAAGAGCCATGCAAAACAAATAAACCATAGAATGAGGTCCAGTAACAACAAGCGAAATGACTCTTAAAATGTGAATCGGAGAAAATAACTTCCGGTTATACCATAGCATTCAATTAGTTGTGAAACATAATGTTCGAAATGATGGCACAATATATTGGTCCAATATTCATTAAACAAGCATCTAATTTACGATCCTTCTAGGAAACATTAAAGATCATGGTCTACTTACACAGAATAAAATTTAGATTTCAAACAAGTCTGTGCTAAACATTTAAAGAACCACATAATATCATTAATTACTCATCACCATAACTATCTCAATCTTTAAAATTGTGTCAAAGCAATTAAGCAGAATCTACAGATTCCGTCAAAAAAAATTCTGATATATGAACTACAGTTATGAGCAGTATAGCAAGTTTTAAATGCCAATTCACCTAGAGATCTTGCAAGAATAAACAAAGATGTTTGAATAAACAAATCTCCATATTTCAAAAGAGGGCTAACAAAATAGAATACCCTGTGGCATCCAGGTCTCTCTAACGGAATCGCGCCTCTTCCTGCTACTGAACGCGGTATTGATCCCAATCACAACAAAAGCCTTCTTCCTCTGCTTATCAGGGTCTGAAGTCGACGGCGAACCGCCGCCGCCACCGAGCAGCTCCTGCGAGCTCCGCTTGGCGGCCAGCTCCATCTGTAGTGTTGAGATGGTCTTATCCAAAGATCTGATAACATTATATTTACCAAGTTTAGTACAAGAACTAAAAGATCTCACAATTCTTCAAAGAACACGGATTAAGATTCATCAACTCACTGTATGGCCTCGTGGGTCCTCGTCACTTCCCCCATTATATCTTCATCTTTACCAAGCTTCTAAAATCCAAAGGAGATACCAATTTAAACGATACCAACATAAAAAAATACAATAAAAATAAAAAACAATATTTGCATTTTAGAATCAAAACTAACCCTTTTGGTGGCGCAATCCTCGGAGATGATCTGCAGCTCCTGTTCTTGCCGCCGCCTAGTAACAATCTGATTATTAGAATCAGGCACATTCCAGAACCTGCCACTCA
This sequence comes from Puya raimondii, assembly GCA_016920855.1. Classification (NCBI taxonomy): domain Eukaryota; kingdom Viridiplantae; phylum Streptophyta; class Magnoliopsida; order Poales; family Bromeliaceae; genus Puya; species Puya raimondii. The sequence goes on along the minus strand of JABWPP010000047.1, from coordinate 27,614,682 downwards.
AAAAACCCCAAAAATCACGCATAATCCACGCAAAAAAGAACCACCAAATTGAATCAATCTCACAAAATCAAGCAAAAGTTGCAATATTTAGGCGAACCCAGATCCCAAATCTCTTACAGGACGACCAAAAACAGCAAAAGATCGCTTTTTCTTTTTTTTTTTTTTTGGCAAAAGAAACCAACCTATCTGTGAACAACATTCCGAGGCCGAAGCTGAAGACGCAGAGGATGAGTATCCATCTCACAGGGATCTTCTTCTCGCTACTACTACTACTCCGCCCCTTCATCGATAACTGAGCTTCTTTCTCCCCTCTTCCTCGTTCCCCTTCCTCCTCTCCTCTCCTCTCCTCTCCTCCCCTTCGTTGTTAAGGTGCGATCCGAGACCCCACCTTAAGCTTTAAGAAATGCGCGTAGACGCGAGTGGAGACGACGAGGAAGATGATGGTGATGGCGAGGGGGAATACCAAAGTGCGTCAAAGGGGACGGCTTTGGGTTTGAGGTGGTGGGACGGCGCGCGCTAGGGTTACCGCACCGGTCAAATTACCGCACAGAGTGGGGAGGAGGTGGAGGGAGAAGAGACCGAGGTATGGTAAGGTGGGGCCCACTTTGGGTTGGTCCCACGTGGCGCGTGATATGGGACGGGAGAGAGAGAGAGAGAGACCCTGTGTCGTTGTCGAGAAGGGGGAGGGGGATTTGTCGAGGAGAGAGAGAGGAGGGTCGGCGACGCGGTTATGGAGTCTTAGGGAGAGGTTATATTAATTAATTATATTAATTATTAATTAATGGATCTTAAATTTTCTTCTTTCTTTTTTTTTCTTTCGTTTGGTTGGAAACGCATTGCGTTACACAGGTTTAATAATTGGGTGAGAAATTAGTGCTGATTTTCAGAGAGGTTTTCGTGTAAAAATTTCTCTCTGCATCTCGTGCACAAGTACATCTCGCACACTACACCTATGAAACTTTATAGGAGAGATTTCAAAATTCAAATTTTGCTTACTAATTATGTTTTATAGTATTTGAAAATTTATATATTTAAAGGTGTAGATTTTGAATATCGATATCTTACGAATTGAATAATGGTTCGTTATATTTGATTAATTGTTTGAACTATTTATATCTATTTTGAAAATATTGATCATCAAATATTGGATACGGTGTATGAGGTACAGAGATAAACCGACCACAGGCAATAATTTAAAATATTTGAATAATTAGTAGCAGTTTTTGATCTCTCAGGTAGGGTATAATAAATGTTTGAAAATTGGAGCTGGAAGTTTCGTGTAGTTCACGGTTATCGTTCAAGGTATAATTTTTTTTAATTTATCAAACATTTGATCACGGTTTCTTAGAGATAAAAAGCGTTATAAAAGAAAAAACATGTAGTAGTCATAGTTTTCATCTCAATGTCTTATTCAATATATGCATTTTCCGTTGTCTCATTTAAGATAATTAGGCATATCTTGAGATACTGAAAGAAACAGAAACTATTATTTTGATAATTCGCTGTATGTAGCTTGGATTTTAGTGACACAGGTAAACAATTTCAGTTATTAGAGTTTATTTGGCTTTATTTAAAATATAAAAAAAAACTCGAATAGCTTTTTCCTTAGCAAAATTAGAAATTTTAATTTAATCCAGATCCTGATATCTCGGTGTGCGAGATTATTATTTTACATAAAATATTTGGGCATTTATTTTGAGTTGGAGATGGGTTCCACGTACTATCTATTATTGGTAGTATTGCACTTTTTTAATTAATAGATCATTCAAATGAGAATGGTTAGGTAGAGAAGTTTAATATGGTCTCCTCAGGGAATGTTCAAAAGTTTGGTTTGACTGAGAATGTTCAAAGGTTAGGGTGACCCAACTAGCTGACCCATTAAGTAAGCAAAATTATAGAATTAAGTAGATATTCTAAAGAATGAGAGTCATTAAGTATAAGCAAAAGATCATAATAACTTAACATCTCTCATTTGAGTATTGATTTGAAGGAAAAGTTGAGATTTAAAGCAATTTAGATTCAACCAATGGAAGGCAACCTTCAAATATTTTAATCAAATAAGATAAAGAAGAATATGAAAGATTCAGATATGTCATATGTGCTGCTCACATGGCTATATGGCTGTCATGAACCCCATTTAACCTGGAAAAAATAAACAAAAGTAAAAATAAAACCATTAAACACAGCTGCTGTTTACAAAGCTCCACAGAAGTTATGGGATTCAATCCCCAGAATCAGATCGGATAATCTGATAACTTACCATTATAGGAGAATAGGTATAGAATAATACTACATATTTGCACCCGTGACTATTTTTTTGCATATAAAATAAGAGATCAATTTACATTCATTCATGGGTGGGTGTGATGAATAGATCAAGGTGGACACCACACCATCATCTGTAGAAATCACAGCTCCTGCACACATTCTTTTACATATTATGTAAAATTTTGAGGTCATTTCACATAGTTACTTTTCTCAAAAAAATAAAATAGTTATTTTCCTCAAAAAAATAAAAAATCTAAATTCTTGGGCTCAGGTCGCATTCAAAAGAGGTAGCAGAACCACATTACATGGCTTTACAGCAAACAGCTTGGGAGACTAGGGCCAAGGAGAGAAAGAATCGCATTAAGTTATAAAAAGACAAATAAAAAATGACCCCTCTTAAAATAAGTTGATTAAAGGTTTATTTAATTTCTAGCTAACAAAGAAGAGAACAAGGGACACATGCATAGCATCTTCCGCGCACAAGAGATAATAAAATTAATGAGCAAAGAACCAAAATAAGGCAAGCTCACATCCAACCAAGTTCCATTTGTCTGATTCTTAATGTCACTACTAATTTAATTTTGCAGCAACAAACAGTACTTTGACAAATAAAACTCTAAATAGATACTTAATTCACCATTCCATGACATACTTCCTATGATTGGACATCCTTTGAAATAATCCCACCAAACATAAAAGTTCATCCAAAGTATGGGTCCCTCAAAGCAAAATCTATCATCTCTAGGAGCAAAAACTACAAAACTTAGAATAAAAGACGAAAACCAAAAAAATTAATAAGTGAAAGCATTGCAATCCTTCATATCCACAACTACACAATGCGATTATGTCGGAAACTATCTGCTAATCTAATAATGGAGTTAAGATAGAGTTTCAAAGAAGCACTTTGCAAGCTAAGTAATCAACACGGCACCTCTTTCATTTACAGAACAGCTATTCACGCTCATAAAGAAACGAAATGATAAAACAAATCACACACGATAGTGATCATTTCATTTGTTCCCCTGACAAAGTTTATGATGGATTCACCTTTAAACTCCCATTTTGGCAACGAGAGAGAACCCTTCAATTCAATCTTCAGAATGGCAAGTCCAATATATCAACCCACTGCAAGAAGGATTGTAGTCCATGAATAAAAATATCCCCAAAGAAAGAGGCATGAAAATATTGAAATTCACGTAGAAATACCTTATTAGCACAAAGACGCATTGCAGGACACCAGCAACTCCAGTCCAAACAGAGGGACCCTTGTCTGTTAGTGCATCCTGTATTAATAAACCCACTGCCCCGGCTAAAGAGACAAAAGACACAACGTACGCCACAAAGAGCCAAAGCTTCACCCTGTGATTTCAAAGAATTTGCGTTATAACAAGATACAGTTTTAACATTACCTTTGCACCAAAGCACTAGTTGAAAATAAAGTAACACGCGCGCACACACGAATAGAGGCTAGTTTTGTCACATCCCACTTCCCAAGGGGTCACTCATTGCTGCGCCCGCGGTTTGATTAACTGGGTATTCTAGACTTGATAACCTATTGGCCAAACCCGCCGGCCCAAAATACCTAAACCTGATTATTAAGTCTAGGCTACCCAGCCTTATATATCCCACACCATGCCCTTGGTTATCCGATGTAGGACTATTCTCTAGCTTGGGGTGCTACAGACTCCCCTGCTTTTAAGCCCGGCCGTCCTCGTCAGGCTCTATCACACACATCCCAAGATCTCAAGGCTCAATCACACACACCCTAAGATCGCCAGGTAACATGAGACCTCGTCTCACAAGAGGTCTCACGTCGCCTGGCAGACCTACTCTGATACCACTGTCAGTTGTCACATCCCGCTTCCCAGGGGGTCACCCATCGCTGAGCCCATGGCTCGATTAACTAGGCATTTTAGACCTGATAACCTATTGGGCCAAACCCACCAGTCCAACATACTTAAGCCCACCTATTAGGTCTAGGCTACCAAGCCTTACACCATTGCCCTTGGCTATCGGATGTGGGACTATTTCCTAGCCTGGGGTGTCACAAGTTTAGCCTTAAAACTAGGAAAGAAGCAAGATTTACATTCTAAGCATGAAATAGTTTGCACAAAAATATTAATGAACTAAAGCGGTTGTATGATGAATATCTTCCAACTTCCTAATGGCCACATATATAATATTGTATGTCCGGCGCCCATATGCAGGCTAATAACCCCCCCCCCCCCCCCCCCCCCCCCCCCCCCCCCCCAATTTCATGAACACCAACTAACTGATGGTTCGAAGATCAGGTAAATCTTGAATAAAATTATGAACATTCTGGTTTCAGGCATGCCACTCCGAAACTAGACTCCAACTGAAACATCTCATTATCGGATAAAAACAATATATCAAATCATTGTGAAAGTTGTCATTCTACAGCTGTTTAGATTTCCCACAATCCTTCTGATCTATTGTTTAAGATTTTTCAACTAAAATCCATGTGTGCCAGAAACTGCACAAACAGAACATAGTGTCCGAAGCAGAAAACACAACCAACTATTTGAACCGATGATGAACTGCCCAAATTCTGGCAAACCTGCAGACCTGCAGACAGGACATTATAACAGAGGCTGAACAGAAATGCAAACTACCCTCAACTACAGGAAAACCCTTTTTACTTTTTAAAACTGTTGAGAAAAATAGCCATTCCACCTTTCTTCACATCAGTTGGGATAGCTATTATGAGGTGTCAGACCAATGGCGCAGAAGTAAACTTCAATCAGGTGACCAAATTCTCTAATGCAGCATTTCTAATGCTCAAATCCCAATTTCCAAAATTTGAGCACATACAAATGCATTCAACAGTTGTTGCTGCTTCGCATAATAAAATTCCAATACGTCAGACACAAGATGGTCCACATGGGACAGATAAAATCCATCATGCACCACACACAGGAATTCCAAGTTTAATGAGTAAACAGGACTAGGGAGCAAGGACAATAAACAAGTCACTGACTTAGTAACACGGCAAAAAGCAAATAGTTTCCAAAGGACCATAATTCGCTCACTTCCGGCACTTTAGGGGATTAACCCCTAGGCACAAGGCAGAGTCCAGCGATGCCATCAAAATACAGCATCCTATATGTAGAAATTTTCTACAATATGAGATAAAAATAGATAATACCGGCACTTTATGCTGAGTCACTAGCAACTCTACAACAGTGAACAGAAAGGCTAGAAAATGATAGACTTGATCATCAATCATCATCCAAGCCCTTTCAAGTACATGGGATGAGATATAAAGCAATGAAAGGTTACAATAGACTCGAAGCAATGTCATCATATAGCCCAATAGACCATCTCACCTTTAGCCAAGAGGTTAGGTGGTAATTCTTGGCATCAGAAAACTAAGTTAAAAATACAACACCAAGAATTATTAATACTATTACATCCAAATGCTCAGGAACAATTCATTTTATGGTTGTGAAACAGAACCCAATTCCACTAAAATATCTAGTGGAGTTATTAGCACATTAAATTTTGACACTATAAAAACTTTCATTCTATATGTCCACGAATCAAAACCAATAACCTTCGCGGAATTGCTAAATATTTAGGCATTCAGGTAACATGAGTCCTATGCTGGCTAACATTAAAGGTACGGATAGCACGATTAAAAAGCACAAAAAAGAAGAACTTCCCCCCCTTAGTCTGCTCTCTGTTATATAGAAAGGAAATCATATTTTGCTGGAACAAAACCTCAAAAGGAAGTTCTCTTCCCTCAAATGCATTAATCTCAATTTCCTTCGCTCCAACAAATCTGGAGCATAAAAATATCTAACAACATCACAAATAGTCAAATGGGCATTCTGCACAGTTCGAGCAACTGTGAAATCCTCTTGCTGCAACAGTTTTAAGCAATACTTAACGATACACCCGCATGTTCGCACAATATCAACATTAAAGCATCCAATTGCAAAAAGAATAAAATCAGATGATGTTAAACGAAATTCTGTAACAAGTTTAGCAACACAAATCATCCAAAATATTCTTTCAACCCCGTCATGCGGCAACAGGAACCCGTGAATCGAATCAACCATATGACTTACTTGCCCTAGTGTAGCACTTCTGTTTCCCTTATGTTGATTTCATGCTTGTTGTTTACACACTTGCCCTAAACAACTTCGTATTACTCGTGTTCCCCTAATGTTGACTTCATGCTTTATTACCCGCCTTAAACAACTCTGTATTACTTAGCGGCGAAACCCAGATGGCCTCTTTCCCGCAGGAAGATCAACACAACAATAAAGAGGCTTTTTTTCCTTCAGGTCTCAAGTCCAGGATAGCCCAGCTGCGCCAGGAAAAAGAATAGAAGAAGCATGTGACTTTGTTGAGCAATGCATTATTTTCTAATGGTCCTCCCTCCAGTTCATGGCCCGAGACGGGTGGCATTCCAAGGCTTTTGGCATATTGCCAACAGTTATAGCATAGCAAGCAATGAAGGAAAAGCACAAGTGGATGAGATCAGTCGAGTGGTCTCAGTTGGAGATGGGATTGTACATGAAGAACATAAGCCAGATGACAGAACGGGTAGACGTAGGATATACGCAGTTGTGAGATGCACATGTCAAATGTCTCAACAGTTGACGTGAGTGTGAAAGCGCCTTAACAAGTGAGATTTAAAGCTCCAACTGAGACCTCTAAAAGAACGGAAATTCATTCTTTCTCACTGACGGGAAGAGTTGTTGTCAGGTTTCCCACGAGCTATGGGTGGGGTCAAAAGAAGCAAGGGCAGCTATCGGTGCTACTGATCGGAAAAGCATCTATTTGCCTAGCTACCAACCTAAACCAGAGGCCCGCCGCTATACCTAACAAACACACCGACACACCGACCCATCGAGAAGAGGGACACCCTCAAATTGAATTCCTTCCTGCTCCTGTGGCTTGCTCACAGCGTGGTACACTGAGGCTGGTTTCAACAGATTTCAGAACGAATCTGATTGCCACTGATGCTTGTCGCTTTCATTTCTTCGCGCTCCCGCCAGTGGAGGTAGTAGTAAAGTCAGTGTTTCCCCCTTTTGTGAAGTCTTTTTACTTTATTTATGCAGTCAAACCCAATCCATCCGGGAAAGGAAGAAAAGCAATTGAAGGGAGAACTTCTCTATACAGCTTTCTTCGTGGGAAGGCGGGTCATATACCCCAAAAGGCAGTCGCAGCTTCACCAGGACAAGGCGAAGGTATATGAAACTGCTGAAAATGGCCTTTCAAAGCTTTAGTTGTACTATCTGTCCTCCCTTACCTTGATTTTTTTCCTTTATTTGTCACTTGGATTGAGAAGCCTTTTAAAATTACTCCTTTAGCTAATTAACAAGGATCAGAATTTCTTCGGAAAAAAAAAAGACAACATCTACATTCGCATCCTATCTGATCACTTCAAGAGATTCAGAACCGCCGAAACACCCCATTCAGATAGCAAAAAACACAAAGGCAATCAAACGCACAAATTCTCCAATCTAAATCAAAAGAGCAAATTCAGAAATTGAATCAAAAGAATCAAACCTCCACTCCGTATCATCATACGGGGAGTAGTAACCGTAGCTAACATCGTCTCTGCTGACGCAATTGAACATGAGCGCCGCGAGCGAGGCAAAGATCCCTGCGAATTACACACTTAGAAACCCTAATATTACCAAATACACATTAGGGAATCCTCAGATTAGAAGGGGGAAAGGAGGAGATTACCGGGGAGGTAGTGGAGGAAGGAGACCTTAACGGCGCTACACACGACTGCGTCGACCCAGAACCACCACCCGGCGCCGAACACGGCGCCGGCGATGCCGGGGCCCATGATCTCCCACATCAACGAGAGGTTGTTGTCCATGGCGTCGTCGTCGTCGTCGTCGTCGTCGACGGCGTCGTCTTCTTCCTTTTTCGACTCCTCTCTCTCTCTCTTTCTCTCTTAACTTGTTTAGGAGCGGAGTCGATGGAAATCGACGAGAAAAACGCAGGCGAGAATCTAAAGATTTTTTTTTTTAGATTTTTTTTATTTAAATATATAGAAAAGCCAGAGAGTTTTATTGTGTATATATAAGAGTCGAACTCGGTTGAGAGTCAGGCCCAAAAATTTTAATGGGCTTTAGCCCGATATTGGCTCGAAATAAACCAAAATCGAAATAAAATGGTAAAATCTTCAAATATATTTAGGCTCCGTTTGGAATTGTGAGGATTGCATTACATACGGTAAGAAAATATGATAAAAAAATATTTTATTTACTTTCATACGTAATATTGCGTTCCGCATATCGCGATAAGTCGGTTACAATATATTTTCTGCGATCCCATTGGAGAATCCCAACTCCATTTTATCTAATAGCGTCAGATGTGGCTCAATACCAAGCTAAGCCTTAGTTAGATAAGTAAGCATATCCCTATATGCTTTTACCCCAACTCCATTTTATCTAATAGCGTCAGATGTGCCTCAATACCAAACTAAGCCTTAGTTAGAAGAGTCCGGCTACTATACTATCAATAGCACTAAACACTTGGTGCTACCAAGTTTTATGCCGTTAGATCTACTCCTTTGATTATTTCCACATGTTAGATCATACTATTCAACCAAACACCCACTCAACCCTAGGAGACCTCTATCATGCTAACCGCACATCTCTTCATCCAAGAGCCAAAAACCTAATAGCACTAATAACTTAGTACTATTAATAGTATTCTAGCCTAGTTCTAGTTAGGAGTCCGGTTAGTATACTATCAATAGCACGAAACACTTGGTGCTACCAAGTTTTCCGCCGTTAGATCTACCCCTTTGATCATTTTCACCTGTTAGATCATACTATTCAACCAACCACCCACTCAACCTTAAGGAACCGCTATCATGCTAACCGCACATCCCTTCATATCCAAGGGCTGAAAATCTAATAGCATCAATGACTTAGTGCTATTAATAGTATTCTAGCCTAGTTCTAGTTAGGAGTCCGGTTAGTATACTATCAATAGCACGAAACACTTGGTGCTACCAAGTTTTTCACCGTTAGATCTACTTCTTTGATCATTTCCACCCATTAGATCATATTATTGTCTTCACTCTTTAATTGGGATGGAAAAATTTTAGTTATCAAAATATAATAAAAATTAAATTTGAATTTAAATTTGAATTCTTAACTTAATAAAGAAGTAATTTTCTAATTTAAATTCAAATTAAAACTTAAATATTCAAAATTTGCACCAAAAATTTGAAATGATAAGCCAAGATTTTAAATATAAATATTTTTAAAATTATAAATTGAGTTTGCCATTCAAAACATTTACAATTTGATTCAAATTCAAAGTTAAAAATTAATAATTTAAATCATAAATTTAAATTTAAATTTAAATTCTAAACATATAGATTTGAATTTAAATTTTAAATTCATAGATCAAATTCAAAATGCTTGATTAAATTTAAATTTAAATTTAAGTTCAATTAAACATATAAAATAAAAATTTAATTTCTAATTTAAACTTATATTTTAATTAAAAATAAAGGTAAAATTTTAAATTTAATTTCAAATTAAAAATATAAAAATAATTGAGATATTTTCAAAACAAATACTCGTTCCACCCAAAATGGAAAAAACTGTGTTTGGAAGATTGTCATTCCACCTATAAATGAAATTATTCGTTCCTAGTTCGATTTCTTAGTGAAGAAAATGATGAAACAGACACGCTCATAATATAAGAGTAAAATTTACATCTTAGACTTTGTACTATTAGGATTTAGCGATTAGTCTTATTTATTTATTTTTTAAAGTTTTACTAAAAATTTTAAAAAAATTTGTAAACACTTAAATGCTGAGGATGTAAAATATACATCTTATATGAGATGTACAACAGTACAAGTAGCATTTCTCATTAAAAACTGAAGTTTGATCTAAACCTAAACCTGATATTACCATGTTTATTTAGATCCACTTTTGATAGTAAATATCATATAATAATAAAAATCTTAATAAGTATGTAATTTGCTATGTATGCTAATATACAAAATGCGTGCACACAGATTCATCATACATTAAGGAGGCGGAGTTTTGGATCGAGCGAAAATTTTATGGATTTTAAAACTGTGTGTAAAACAATGAATAAAATAATCTCACGCGGAGACTTTTTTTTTTTTTTTTTCTTCTTTTTTTTGGGTGGTTGGGACGAGTTTCGGCCAGATTCTGACGAGCTCAAACAAGCATAAAATTATTTCAGGCCTAAAATTTAAAACCTAATCCTAGCCCAAGTCGTACGGCCCAAACAGTGGGTTGAGTTTAAAAAATTAATAAAGAAATAAAGAATAATAAATAAATAAAGAGCACCAACCGTTACAAATACACAACGACTTATAAAATTTTATCAAAGGACCCAGTCAACACAGCATAATTACTCTCTTACCCCTCCGCGCGCTCCGTCTCCTTCACCACCACTCTCCCTTCCTCCTCCTCCTCGTCTCTCCCCTCCCATCTCGATCCAACGCAAACCCTAACGAGGTAACGAGAAACATGTCCTCCGAGGGCCCCAACTCCAACTCCCTCGACGTCGACCCCAAATCCCCCGACAAGTCCCCAAACCCTAGGCCCAAGAAGCGGCGAACCTCCAAATTCGCAAAACCCAAGTCCCGCAACCGCCCCAAACCCTCGCTCTCCACCGCCCTCGTACCCTTCTCCGCCGCATCCGCCGCCGCTGCGGCGGCGCCGGCGAGGAAGAGCGACCGCAAGCGGAAGCCCCGGGAGTTCCCCGACGCGGCGGGGGAGCGCTCGGCGGCCGCGGCGCTGAAGCCGTGGACGGAGGCCGACGAGGTGGCGCTCCTCACGGGCGCCGCCGCGTTCCGCGCCCGCACGGGCTCCGTCCCGCGGCTCCCCGTCATGGGCGAGTTCTTCGACTCCGTCAAGGGCTCGCTGAGCCCCCACCTCAACCGCGACAGGGTCTACTACAAGCTCAAGCGCCTCAAGAGCAAGTTCCTCCACACCACCGCCGACCCCCGCGGCGGTCCCCACGAGCACCTCGTCCACGACCTCTGCGCCGAGATCTGGGGCGCCGAGGCGGACGAGGGCGGGGACGACGCGGCCGAAGGGGACGGCCCCGCGGAGGCGAGCGATTGGGCGGAGGAGGAAGACGCCGACGACGGGACGGATGCGTTCCCGTTCTTAAAGGAAGCGTTGGGGGATTATTGGAGGAGCAACGGGTGCTTCTTGTCGGGCTCGTCGCTCCGCAAGGGTTTGAAGCGGGCCGATCCGTCGGAAGCGAAGGTGATGGACATTAAGTGGAGGAAGCAGTGCGAGGCGGAGATGAGGTTGCAAATGAGGCAGCTCGAAATCTCTAAGGAGATTTACGCGCTGCTGATCGAAACCATGAAGAGATCGTAGTTTCGGATTCTTCAGGTAACCATTAGGACCCTCTTTTGGTGTGTCATCTAATCTAGCATTCTCTGCTTGTTTAATTAAGCCGCATTTGGTATGAAAAGGTGTTTACAAAGCGAGTGACAAGGATTAAGCAACTCAAATTTTTCAGTATATGTTAGATCACATTAGATACGGCACCTATTATACTGAATATCAAGAATAATTGAGCTCCACAAGCAGTGAACTACTATGTTGCAATTGCTAGAAAACCCACAACAATAGAACTGTATTACTTATTCTGACGTTCAAATAGCACCTATCCTCATTTTAACATGTAGTTTAGCTTGTCTTAGCCAAGGATTGCTATGCTGGTCATCATAGTGAGAACATGCCGCACACTGATGGTGCTCTGATGCAAGATCATAGCTAGTTCAACGAGACTGACAACAGTAGCAGTGGTATATAGATGAGTGTAATTTGCCCCTCTAAATTATGCTCGAAATGAACGAGTTCTCAGAATGTTATAATAGGCTCGAAGAAGGCTTGGATTCAGAGTATTAGTTCAAATAGGTGGAAAGTGGCTTATAGGGGTCGATATTGTTCAATTTCTAACAGTATTTCTTTAATTATTGCCAATCTCTTTTATGCACAACAACATGAAAGGTGGATTTTTCTCTGTTTTAAAGGTACCATAAAGAACGAAGGCTTTTTTTTTTACAAGGTTTTGTAAATGAAGTCTATTGTTATTATTTGAATTCTGTATATTTGTTCTTTAGCTTTTTGAAAAGTTTGAAGGATTCTCAACTAATATTATCTGTTAGGTGGAACTCTATGATGAAATAAGAAGTGAAAGCAATAATTTGCTGTTGACAAATCAAAATTAGAAGCTGTTTGAAAGCACTTTTAATTTTGGAGGCTAAACTATGGTGAATGCCATTCTAATAAATGCATCTTGAGCAATACTTATTTGTAATTTATTAAAGTACATGAGAGGACATCTATTTATGATGATATTCATGCTGTTTTGGGATTTTAATATCTAAGCAGGAAATTTGTTCGACAAGCAATTAAAGAATTCCACTATGTTTGGTACAGTTCTTTATGTTCATCATCAAATTTATAAACTGGTATACTTAGTAGTTCGAATAGACCTCTTAAATAATAATCTGCAAGAATACAGCAGAGTTGTTGAATAGAAAGTCAAAGCGATTATTCTCTACCTAATATTTTGTTGCCTGTCCAATTATTTTTATAGGAAATTTTGATCTATTAGGAATTATTTTGAATTCATGTAGATAGAATTTTTTTTTTTCCCTTGAAAAGTAGTTGAAGAGATATTTTTCTCTATTACAAGGAATTTTAGGTTAAATAATTCTATCCAACAGTAGCATTGTTTTTCACCTTAATTTTAGGTTAAATAATTTCTATCCAACAATAGCAGTGTTTTCACCTTTTGCATAAGTAACAGATTGAGTTATTTTCATCTGTTCGTCCTTTTTAATTTTGAAACGAGCTGCATATGTTCAATTCTGCACTTGTTAATTTTGTTTCACTGGAATGAAATTTTTTTCATGTTGTTAGAGTGCTATTATATCCTTTTAGCTGCTCCCTTCATAACAAAAGCTCTAGTTTGTAGTATTTTACCAATTTTGATGCAACAGGTCCGGCTGGCCAGCATATGTTAACCGATCGACAAATTGTAGCAGATCAGCATCTCCTCGCCCATCTTGTTGACGTGACTATGATTGAAGTGCATGCTAGAACTCTCTACATTATGTAGATTAAGTTAATGTTTCTGTAAATACATCTGAATGATTTAGGTGGAACCTTTTGATTATGTCACTAACATTGGTTCATCAAGATGCTTTCGTTTCGCTGATATTCTGTTCTTCTCTGTACTTTGCGATTGCACAGATGCAGTCGCAAATGGGCATCCACAGCCGTGAGTCTTATTACTTACTTGTACTTGTATATACTTAGCTTGATTTCCGTTGCTATTTTGTTTGATTTCCATGATTTCTTAGCCTGGTCGTTGTCAAAATTTAGTTCTCATGTTTTTGTTCTTATGGTAAGATTTTCTGTTCATGATATTATCACAATTCCATTGTATGAACAGTAATAATTGAGAAATTCTACTTATACGTTCTAAAATAGGAGGTGTAGATCTTACATCTCTATCCTATCGTTCATAAAAATTCAAATGGGTTATTATTAAAGAGAAAAATTAATGTGATAAATAGGAGAATGATGGTCTTTAAATGAAGAGGCCGTAAAATATACATATCATATTTTGGATTATAACATTAGGAGAGCTCATAATAATAATTATTGTATCTCGTAGAGAGTCGAATTTTAAAGTCAAAGTGACGTTGACTGATTCAAATTAAACAAATTGAATGATTTGATGGTAAAATTAAAAATTTAAAAGATTGTATAACCGATTCAAAATAATCTATACTTCACGTAAGCTTATATGTTTTAACCATTTTCCTTCTTAACTAAAAGAAAGGTAATCTTGCCATTAAGCTTGTAGGCTTGATAGGACTTCAAAATTTATACCGTTCTAGTCTAAAAAGAAGTCACGAGGCTCGAACTCTATTTTTAAGAGTCCACTTGAAGATTGAATCCCTGACCCCTAACCTATTGTTTTAGTTACAACTAATTAGATTAACTAGTGATCACTTTAAAACTATCTACTGCGAAGACCAAAATTGTTTCTCCCGACTCTAAATAGTCAAAATTGTCAACAACAAACAAAGAAAAAAGGACTACTTCAGAATTGTGTAGTACAACGTGGGTCTTCGTACATTTTGATTCTTCTATTATGCGGGGAGGGATTTTTTTTTTTTCAAATAAATCTTTAAAAAGTTTATAATTTACTAAATAATTCTACTAAAATTTTATTTGTTTAAATATTTTTATTTCGTCACTGAGTGAAAAAATATTTAGAAAACGATAAAATCTACCCTTTTTTAAAAAATTAAAAAATATTAAGACCTTTTTGCATAAAAAATTCATTAGTTTTGGGCTTTTGCAAAATTGGATCGCTATTTTCGATTTTGCAGATTCGGTCCGAATTTTCAGCAAACTGACCAAAATACCCTTATTACTTTTTCTCTCTCCTCTTTTTTTTTTCTCTTTTTTTTTTTTTTCTGTCGCTCTTTTTTTTTTCTCTCCGAACGGCGGAGGCGGAAATGGCCCCCTCGCGCCCTCGCATGCGCACCCTCGCCCTCCTCGCCTCCCACCCCGCCGAGGCCGCGCCGCGCCGCGACTTTTTTTTTTTTTTTACCTCTCCGACCCTCCTCCACACGCCGTCCCCGTCGCCGCCACCGCCGGCGACGAAGAAGTATTTCTTGCGGCCGAGAAGCACGCCGGCGAGAGAGGGGAAAAAAAATAGTTACACTCCGGCGAAGGCGGTGGGTCGTGACCAAAAAAAAATTTGTAAAAAAAAATAAAAAGAAATAATAAAAAATAATATTTTTTCCTACAGGAAAGACCAAAAATCATAGAAAAAGAAAAAAAAAATGAAATTGCACTGTTTTAAAAAAAAATTTACACTGTTTTAAATAACTTTGAGACAGAAATTACACTATTTGAGATAAAAATTACACTTTTTAGACTAAAATTACACTATTTGGATGAAAATTATATCATTTTTTTTCTCTTTTTCTTTTCCGTTGCACCATTTCTTCTCGTTGCACTATTTTTTTACACTCTTTCTCCCCAATCAAACTCGGATCCGGTCACCTCCCTCTCCGGGCCGCGCGGCGCGGGGCGGATCTCGAGGAAGCACTCGGAATCGGGGGAGGCGGGGAGGAGGAGCACGACGACGACGAGGAGGAAGCCTTAAAGGAGGAGGAGGAGGACGACGACGACGACGACGGGCGCGGGTGCAGGGGCGCGGAAGCGGGCGCAGGGACGCAGCCGGCGGGGGCGCCGGGCGCGGGCGCAGGGGGCGCAGGGAGCGCCCCCTGCGCCCACCCTGGGGGCGCGGGCGCGGGGCGCAGGGGGCGCGTCCCCTGCGCCCCCTGCGCCCCTGCGCCCGCCCGGGCCCCTGGCCCCGCCCCGGCCCGGGCCCGGGCCCCCGCCCGCCCCCAGGGTGGGCGCAGGGGGCGTGGGCCCGGGCGGGGGCGGGGGCCCGGGCCCGGGCGCAGGGGCGCAGGGGGTGCGCCCCCTGCGCCCCGCGCCCGCGCCCCCCAGGGTGGGCGCAGGGGGCGCTCCCTGCGCCCCCTGCGCCCGCTTCCGCGCCCCTGCACCCGCGCCCGTCGTCGTCCTCGTCCTCGTCCTCCTCCTTTAAGGCTTCCTCCTCGTCGTTGTCGTGCTTCTCCTCTCCGCCTCCCCCGATTCCGAGTGCTTCCTCGAGATCCGCCCCGCGCCGCACGGCCCGAAGAGGGAGGTGACAGGATCCGAATTTAGTTGGGAAGAAAGAGGAAAAAATGGTGCAACGGAAAAAAAGAAGAAAAAAAAAAATGATGTAATTTTCATTCAAATAGTATAATTTTAGTCTAAAAAGTACACCATCTCAAATAGTATAATTTATGTCTCAAAATTATTTAAAACATTATAAATTTTTTTTAAAACAGTGGAACATTATTTTAACAGTGCAATTTCATCTTTTTCTTTCTTCTTCTATGATTTTTGGTGTTTTCTATAGAAAAAAATATTATTTTTTATTATTTCTTTTTTTTCTCTTTATAAATTTTTTTTTGGTCACGATCCACTGCCTTCGCCGGAGTGTAACTATTTTTTTTTCTCTCTCTCGCCGGCGTGCTTCTCGGCCGCAAGAAACACTTCTTCGTCGCCGGCGGCGGCGGCGGCGGAGACGGCATGTGGAGGAGGGTCGGAGAGGTAAAAAAAAAAAAAAGAGTCGCGGCGCAGCGCGGCCTCGGCGGGGTGGGAGGCGAGGAGGGCGATGGTGCGCGTGCGAGGGCGTGTGAGGGGCAGAGGCAAGGCGGGCCGTTTCCGCCTCCGATCCAATTTTGCAAAAGCCCAAAACTAGTGAATTTGTTATGCAAAAAGGTCAAATATTAAATTATTTATTTTTTTATAATTTAGAAAATAAGTCATTGTTTTTTAAAAATAGTGAACGATTCAAACTTTTTTTTTTTAATTTTTTTTACTGAATTGTTAAAAAATTAATTGGCTAATAAATTTTTTTTTAAAGAATTATTTTAGAAAAGAAGTCCGAGAGAGAGATTGTTCCTGTCGCGTTTTAGAGAGAGAGAGAGAGAGAGATAGTTTGTTTCTGTCGCGTTTGGGCTCGCGAGGGAGAGACGAGGAGAGATGAGCCGCGGCGCGGCGATGCGGCGGCGCGGCGATGCGGCGGCGGAGCGCTGCAGCGGCGGCGGCGGCGGTGGCGGCGCTGTGGTCGGCGTGGGGCGTGGGGGCGGTGTGGCTGGACCTGCCGGCGACGGGGGTGAAGTGCGTGTCGGAGGAGATCCAGCCCAACGTCGTCGTCCTCGCCGACTACGCAGTCATGTCCCAGGACTACTCCCACGGCCACCCCACCGTCTCCGTCAAGGTCCCTCCCCCTCTCCTTTTTATCTGATTTGTTTATGATTAATTAACAGGGAGTTGGATTTAATTTGATTAGGCTTCTGTTTTTCTGATGTTTTGGGAAAATTTGATATTTGGGAGTGTTAGGTTTGGGGATCGAAGTTTTGAGCTGATTAATTAGATTGAAAATTATCTTTATCATGTGCAAATGAGTTTGAGGAAGTTGAAGATAATCATATTATTTGTATGTAGTAAATTTGTGGATTCTTGGGTCGAAGCACTTTCGAAGAGTCTGCGAAAAGGGTAATTTTTTCGAGCTATTTGAATCTGACGAGGAACCCTATAGTATACCACTTTGGCATTCTCTAATCTCCTTTTCGTGATTGTGTGGAAATTGTGTAAAAACTAGTAGGAGCAAAGTGGGATTGTGCCAATGCTTGCAAAAGTATACTGAGCTATAATTTTATAAGAAATTGTTAATCTCTTTGGGCATATTCGTTTACTACGACGTGCGTAGAGCAACACAAATTACACTCTCGTATGTCGGCCATTAAAGACTCTTGCTGAAATATGATATTGGCATGATCGAAATAAAAGCTCGATACGGCTTTGGGAGCAAAGCAAATCAACTGTGAAATTTGTTAAATTAGTTTCTAAATATATTTGACCTTTAAAAATAACAACTTTGGCTCTAAGAATCATGGATAGAACTTTCAGAATTTCTATAGCAAAGATTATCGCTTTTGTTGTGGGGACTTGGTTATGAAGAAAAGTTACTCAGAGTCTCATCTGCTTTTGTCTCATTTTGGCATGCTTTTTTTAAAATCACCTTACACTGCATAAATTTGTTTTTCTTTAAATTACGTTTCGGATAAGTAGATTACTTTCTTGATACTTTTATTTCATGCTGGAAACTGTCATGCTACGTCAACGTACATTTATTAAATTTTCGGTTGCAGGTTACATCACCATATGGAAACACTCTACATCGCAACGAAAATGCCACAATAGGCCAATTCGCATTCTCAACGACAGAAGCTGGAAACTACCTGGCATGTTTCTGGAAAGATAGCGCCGAAGAAGTAACAGCAGCAAGTGTTAATCTTGATTGGAAGATTGGGATTGCAGCAAAGGACTGGGATTCTGTTGCTAGGAAGGAGAAGATCGAGGTGAGGCACTAAACCACTGGTTGTTTTCCGAACAACATGGGGGATCGCTTATCCCCTTTATTGGCGATAGCCGATTTGGGAACTGAGTTGTTTTAGGATAATTTGGGAATAACAATATCAGCCAACCAATAGAATAGTGTTATCCTGTGTTAACCATTTTAATTATTGCTCATCGTTACAGTTTACCCTGCATTCATTGTGCTTATGTTTATGATGTTAAAGCAAACACAATATTTAGTAGTTCTCAGGTTTATAACCGCAGAGTTTATCCCGAAACAAAACCGTGCCTTCATTTTACAAACCAACCTCATCTAGCATGCATGGAATATTCATTTTCTCCTTTGTGTGTTTATATCTTTTGTACATAAATTATTTTGAGCTTAATATTTTTAGGGAGTCGAGCTAGAGCTGAGGAAATTAGAAACAGCTGTTGAAGCCATCCATCATAACTTGTTGTACCTCAAAACCAAGTAAGTGACCCTGTATTTCCACCCACATGATTTGGTTTTCTGCTGATAAATTCTTCAGCAAAACATGAATCACTGTTTGTCTGGTTTTTGGGTTTCAGGGAAGCAGAGATGAGGGAAGTGAGCGAGAGGACCAATGCCAGGGTTGCGTGGTTCAGTATTTTGTCGCTCGGTGTTTGCATTGCAGTTTCTGTTTTGCAGTTGTGGCACCTGCAGCGGTTCTTTCAAAAGAAGAAACTTATTTAGATTTTCTTTTTTTTCTCGATAGTGTAGGCTACTCTATCATTGTATGTTGTTTAGATTTTCTTTTTATCTCGATAAGGTAGGCTACTCTATCATTGGTATATTACAAGTGGGGACTACTTTGAATTTTGTTATCTGTACATCAAACAATTCTTATTTGCAGAACAGATATATATGATTTTGCATTTAAATACTTCTCCCAGTTACAACAAAGTGTTTTAAGCTATAGCATCTTACACTTGCAATTGTCTCTTTTGCTCTTCCTATCATTACTGCACAATCAGCTCACTGTCTCTTACAGTATAATAAGTTTCTTCTAATTCCGCAAAATTATGGGGTAGAAATGGGACCATTTGTCAAAGCCACAAGGAAGTCTCTGTAGTCATCTTCTGGAAGAAGCTCACAAATAGCATCCTTCAGCTTCTTCCCACACCCCTTCTCGTACATTGTTTTCACCTCTTCCATGCCCACTTCTATGCTCCCCAAAATAACCCTAGTCAATGCTCTTTTATCAGTTGCTGGCCCCTTCATGCTTGTGTGCACCATCTTAAGAGACCCAAAAAAGGAAAAAGAAAAGAAAGAAAAAGAGCCATTAAAGGTAGAGAATCATTGGTAATTGACGTGAATTGTTAGCTTTGGGTAGAAAAAGAGGCACCTTGGAGTAATACTTTGCAGGATTGTAGATGCATTTGACAACCACTCTCAGTGTGTCTTCAAATTCTCCGCAGCGATCTTTCTTAAGTGTCTGTAGATATATATATGTCGAGATCAAAGTTTCTGAGAGTTCTTATCTCAGGAAAGGTAAATTACTAAGTTAATTGTCTTTTTTGTGCTTACATTAGTATAATCATGACCATATATATGCTTATAGCTTGAGAATGCTAGGCTTAGCTGTGGGATGCTCCTCTTACTAAACATCTCAAGGATCACAGGTTCGTCTACTGTTCCCGTTCTCCCTTTTCCTGCATCATACAATCTTTTGGCATCACATTTTGCGATATGTTGACTAACGTCGTCATGGTGCGACCTATGAGAGGCAGCCAAAGCGACCAGTATCTGTTATCAAGCATAAAACTGCATTAAATTCCATCAACAAGTGACACTTGCAACGACGTATTTGATCTTTTCTAGCTATTTATATGTATACTCACTGATAAATCCAGTTCGACTTACCCTTTGAGAAGGACTGTTTTGTTCACCAATGATGTCTTGGTCCAGGTTTCTCTTGCACAGCGCTGAATAAGCTTGCTTGGTGAAGAAGAGGTGGTTCGCTTTCCGTCTCGTGTAGATCTCAGTGAGAGCTTTGTGGTCGACGGCACTGCATTCGAATGCATCCCTAGCCACGATGGCGTCGCGCTCCGCCGGCTCGAGCATCCACACGTACAGTATGTTGCACATCTGGAAAAAAATTGATGCTTAGAACAACAACTGCATAAATACTGTTGAAGTGAAATAGCCTAACAGGGTTTAATGAACACCTCATTCTTTGGATTGATCATATGGGTCCTGCGAAGGCGTTCGACGAGGTCCTCACCATACATGGCTTTATAGGTCTCCTTGATTCGCCGCCTTTCGGTGGTGGTTCGACGAGCCAGAGCGAGACCCAACTGGTGCAGTTGGTTCCATGATGCATGTATATCTCTGCACGCTTTCTCGCACGCTGGGCTAGAGGAATGAGAAGCCATGAGAAGTGCTTTTGCAAGAAGCTCCACAGATGGAGAGAGTGTATCAGGAGGTAAAACTCTATATGCAATCTCAGGGTGCCATATATTGGTAGCTTGGAGGCCAAGGAAGAGGCTTTAGCATTGGGTCCACACAAGATTGGATCCAACAAAGAGAGAGGAAGAGAAAGGTGCAGTGCAGCTAAATAGAGAACATTTGGAAAGTGAGCACTGTACACTTTTTTGGACTGAATGAGAGGAAGTGTCCTTTTGGAGTAATGGTTTTAGTGCCAAAAAAAATGAGTCGTGGTAATTGTTAATGGGATTCTTTGATGGGTTCCTAGTAGACTCCGAGTCTGATTCCCCACTTTCTTAGCCTTTCTGCCTTTTTCTCTGCTTTTTGCTTTCTCACCAACTGAGATGCCCCTAGCCCCCTAGGGATGTAATGTGGGCCGTTCCGGGCCGGCATGGCTCACATTTTTGGGCCGAAATTAGTGCGCGGCCAATCCGGCCCGGTTGCAAATTCGGGCCTTGTCTGGCCGAGCAGAAGGTTTTGGACCTCCGGCCCAGTATTTTTTTTTAGGTTGTAAAATTTTTATATTTAAATACTTAAACAATACAATATTTTTTAGAAGTTTTTTTTTAAAACTATTAGAGGGGTATTGTGGTTACAAAAAATTTAAAATTTTAATTTTTATGAAAAAAAAATTAAAACTTAAAAACTTTTCAGACAAAACTTTAAAGTTTAAAAATTATAAATTTTTAAAATTTATTTTTGGATAGAATTTTTAAAAAAATATCTAAACAGAATTTTAGAATGTTTTTAAAAATCGGATAAAAATTTAAAAGTTAAAAATTATATTTTGAACCGTATGATATAACTACGAGTACATTATACACAAGTGGTAGCGGTGATTTATAAGGCAAAGAATAAAGTCAGACGATTATATTTTAGATTTTATAAATGATTACAAAATTAATAATTTTTTATTTTATTATAAAGATCTTCGGTAAAATAGGATAGTAGAGTAATATTTTTTACAAACCATAAAACATATTTTTATTATTATATAATCTATAATTTACCATCTTCTGGTTTGAAAAAAGTATCAATTTGTCACTCTATTTAACTATAAAATATGATAATAAAATAAAATTAAAATTACAAATAATTAGATATAAATTTTTAGATTACAGAATGATAAAATAATAATAATAGAAACGACAAGTCGGTAAATTGAAGTTTACCTTCCCCAAAAAAGATTTTTCTAGATGATCAGGAATTAAAGAGCAATAAAAGTAAAAGTTGAGGTACCAAGTTGCAATATCGGATTAGTACGGGGACTAATCTCGCATTTTACCCTATTTAAAGCTTGACTCCGCGAAGGTACGTGGGAATCGCATTTCATGAACAACGCTGCAGAGAACGCAATCGAAGAGAGAACGTAAGTAAGAGAGCGAGCGAAGGGGCGTACTCGGAAGCTTCTAGAATCTCCCAATCGAGGTTCTCTCTTTCTCTTCTCTTCGTCGAGATTTTTCAATTTCTTTTTTCTGAAGTAGCAATTCGATCGATTGAAGGATTTTTAATAGATTTTCCCCCCTTTTTTCTCCTTTTTTCTTCCATTTTTTTGGCACTTTTTTATCCGATGTAGAAAGATATTGGCGTTACAAACCCTAATTACTCCGCTTTCCACGAATTCTAGGGTTCGACACTCCTCGTGATCAAATGGAAAATGTGAGTGCCCTTGCAGTATATGATCTTTGATCTTCCTCGCGATGATCTTCTGATGAGATGTGGGAGTGTTGCAGTACGAGATATTGGGGAAGATTGGAGAGGGGGTGTACAGTGTCGTGTTCAGGATGCGGGATAAGCGCACGAACAAGATCGTGGCCGCGAAGAAGATCAATTTTGACCGGGGGATAGACGACGGAGTCCCCAGCACCACGATCAGAGAGATCTCCTACTTGAAAGAATTGAACCACGAAAATGTAGTCAAGTTAAGATCTTAATCATCTAATCTTTTCCTATTCTGGCATTTGTGGTTTCTTGATTTAAATAACTAGCTGTATGTGATGATTCTATAGCTGTATTTGAGGATGGTAAGTAATTGTTTGGAGCTTATGTATCAAATTTTATGAGATACATGTGTTTATAGATGAAAATCTTCATTTTTTCTGATGTTCTCGGGAGATCTAACTTTCCACCAAATAGTGTTTACTATTGATTACTGAATATTATCCAGGTATTGTGGTCAATGAAATTTTAAATCAAGTGTGGTTGATCGAATGTGTTTTATCAGAATCTTGACCTTACTATGAACATGCACTTTTTGTTTTCTTTTCCTAATTTCCTTGCATTGAATCTTGTGAAATCAAAACGGTGGGCTTTACAGGAGTTTCTCCCTGTGTTTGTTTTTTCTTTTAAATCTTGGACGCAAAATTTGTACTGGAACTGCATTTTAGGTTAAGTTTCTTGGAACCTCTCGCCACACTTTGTGCTGTCAATGAAGCTTGGTTGTTATATCCCTACCCTACTGCTTATTAATATTCTGTTTTGATGATAGGTTGGAAGAAATAGTCTATAAGAATAATGAGATGTGGTTAATACTTGAGCATATGGACATGGACTTGAAGAAATACATGGCTTTTTACTGGGAGCCTGCTGAAGATCCACACTTTATTAAAGTGAGATTCTTTTCCTCTATCAAGTGAGATGTTCTAGCAAATACTGTTGCAGATCCTCATATGTTGTTTACACTTTACGGAAATGCTGGTAGGATTTTCCATTCTTAACACGTCTGGCTACTTGAGTTTCTTTATCTTTTGATGTTCTGTTCCCAAAATATCAGAAATTTTCAGAAGTGAGAAAATTTTCTTCTGTTGTTTATGTCAAATTTTAAAAATAGGAATTGGGATCAGAGATGCCATTGGTGCATCCATCTCTGAACAACCAGTTCTCTTCTTATAGCCTCCAAAGTTTGTATGCTTAGAGCAAGGATTTATGATTAGCATTTATAGAAAGAGAAAATGGAAGTGATACCAAACTGAGTTGACATTTTTACTGATAGGCTAGTGGCCTGTCCCTTCAACCATGTCCACTGCAAATCTATGTCATCTTATATACTTTCATGCTACTCAGAAACTGCTCAAGCTGAATCATTTTGGAAACATGATCACCAGGTGCCAATATGCTGGAAATATATGATGCTTGAATCATTTGGAATTTTGGGCAGATTTTAACACAATTGTCTTCTTTTGGTACAGAACTGCAGATTGCATACTTTGTGCACTTGGATTTGCTGTTCTCTTTGCTCTTCAGGCTATTTGTATCTCACAAATAATTACAACACTCTAATTGATAGTTGAAAATCTTTCTGCTTTATGTCTTTTTACTAAGTAGGAAAATTCAGTGGGGCTGCTTGCTAGTATTTCGAATTTACAAAGTTTTCAGTTCAGTAGACTTTTTTGCTTATCAGTTAGCCTTCTAATTTTTCATGATATGCTGTTTAGTTACCTGCAATTGCTTCTACTAGGAGTTAGGCAGCAATTTCTAGAGGGTTGATGCCAATTTGATAGCTTATCATGAGATCTATTCAATCTATTCATGGGCCTTCTTACATTTTTTTTTTTAAAAAGTTTATGCTGTTTGAGCCTAACCTTATTAACATCAAAGCTTCGGTAATTAATAAGCTTTAACTTGTTTATTTTGATTATTTTGTATATAGTCATTAGTGTCAAATACACTAGCGCAGAGGATTCAAGAAATGCATATAGACTTATGTGGCTGTATTTTAAAGAGCTAACCTGTTTATTCACCTTATGTTTTGCAGAAATGTCTCTATCAGATTCTTAGTGGCCTTTTCTATTGCCATTCTCGTAGAATTCTTCATCGTGATCTGAAACCTGCAAATTTACTGATAAATCAGAAAAGTCATGTTCTGAAGATTGCAGACTTTGGACTAGGCAGGGATCTTGATAATCCTTTCCGTATATTTACTCCTGGGGTAGGTTTGTGCGGCTCTTGTTTGTATTGTTGTTTTGGACTGTGTTGCTATTTTGGAATAATTATTAGTCAAGTAGATGCTAGGCAATTCCTGTACTTCGATGTCAATAGAGAACATTATTTACGAGAAGAAAAATTGTTGATTAGATGACATAGAAGCAATATTCCTGCATTTAATAGGACCTACACTTTATGATGATGCTAGCTTGCTATAGTCATCCATCCAGTAGTGTCACAATGCACTTCGACTCGCCTTTGCACACCATGAAGTTTAATGTCAAAAGATTTGACCAAGGCACATAGCATGGCTGCTTTGTGCTCTCCTTTAGTGTTACTTCTTCGATGTTTCTAATCAGTTGTATTTAAGGAGAAACTTCTATTGACTTAATGGTATTTTCTTAAAGATTGCCCTGTTACGACGAAATCTTTTAGTACCTGGGAATAATACAAGGTTAATGTCAGGCAGGGATAAATTACATTGAAGAAGAAATTTACAAATTTAATGATTCAATCAACATATCTTGGATCATTCATTCTGAAAGCTGAATGTGCCCTAAGGATATTGAGGTAGTTAAATACATGCACAAAAATCTTTCGCATGCCACTTGTTTTGGTGAAAAGAAACCCTGTTGATTCATGCAATTACTTTGGCTTTTGCATGATGAGTGTTCATAGGAGGTCAGGAAAAAAGACATCATGAAGGCACTCACGTGATGGTTCTAACACTCCATGAAAAGAGCAGTTTGCTTACATTTGCGTAGACTGAAATTTCCAAAATTTTTGAATTCCACCTTTATTTCATGTCAATGTCAATTGATGCTATTTCAATATCTTTTTCCAGATGGTAAGTTTAAATTACAGACCTCCAGAAATCCTTCTCGGATCCCTACATCACACCGCAGCAGTTGATATTTGGTCTGTGGGTTGTATTTTTGCTGAAATGGTGAACCATCAAGCTTTGTTCGATGAAGACTGTGAGATTGGTCTACTGTTTAAGATTTTCCAGTAATATCTTCTGGTCAATGCTCTGAATTTTGCAACTTCGATGTGTCAGAGGAATCTCTACTGGGCTGATTACCTAATATCCTTCTTTTCCATAAAATATTTTCTTAAAGGATGCTAGGTACCCCAAATGAAGATACTTGGAAAGGAGTTAGTTCGTTACCTGACTACAAGGTTTCGTTCCCCCAGTGGCCTCCTAAGGTTTTTATTCAGTTAACACATTAAATTTCTACTTTCAGCGCTCTAGCATGATTGAGTTCATACTTGAAAATTACCGGGGGTTTCACATGTATATCCTAGAAAAATCTTCTATGTGTATATGCATGCCCTTATGTAATTTTTAATCTTTATATACACCCCTTGGAAGTGCAGTTTCTTTGCCTACAAAACTTTACTAAAGCTGGGGAGTCTTCCAATTCATGGGGGTAGGTGGTTACCATAATCCATGTGAGAAAAGGCTTTTCAAAAGACTGTGTATTCATTAAATTAAGTTTTTGAAGGGCATGTATTAAACTTTAGATTTTGCGCAGATATTTATAGGCAAATGGATCACTTTGCGGGGTGGCATATGTTATAATGTAAATACCTCGTCAAAGTTCTATTGTTGTAACAAAAGGCTGATTGCAGCATCTTCTTTTCAGGATCTAGCAACAGTGGCTCCGAATCTTGAACCAGCTGGTGTGGACCTTCTTTCTGTAAGTGAACCAATTATTTCTCAAATAGGGCGTATATTTCTAAAGAAGCCTTAACTAAATCATAGAACTGCCACGAAATTTGTGTATGCAAAACATACTGCTAACTTCATTAAAAAAAAAGAAAAAAAAACTCATTAAATACCAATATTTTCGCTCGATTGCTCTGCCAGATGGTGAATTAGTTTCCTGTTGGACTTCTAATACAATAAAATGTAAAAATTGATGTATTCTGGGGAAATGATAGCGCTCCCGGCTATATTATATAACTTGGTTATGGAGAAAACTATAACTATCAATTATACTCTAGTACTATATATGATAACTATCATATTATGCCACTTGGAAGACTGGCTGGCAATTCTTATCCTGATTATTAGAGGATGTTTCTCTGGCTGAATACTGAGCATATCCATCCGAAAAATGTGCGAAATGGACCAATTCCTCCTGAGAACCTTAATTACTTGTGTACATGCTGCTGCTGAGGTGTCTATGCACAAAATTTTTGTGCATATTCAGCCTAGAAGGGCATGAATGCAAATAAACATTTTTCAGGGACATATGCAAACATCAACTCTGCAGATTTATTTGCACAATTTTGCATATCTCGAGCAGTCAATACGCATAAGACACTATATTGAATAATGTTGAGTCGCACCTTACCCAGGTCTTATGTTGCTTGTTAGATATCTACCTCCTTGACCTGGCATGCGATGTGGAGAAAAAAAATGATACTAGCCTATATTCCCTATCAGGCTCCACTAAATGGTGGATATACAATATGTTCGGCATCTTAGTCTTCAACCTAATTGATAATCACACTACCAATCTCGACTGGTCTCAAGTTTCACCTTCTTTTAAAACTATTCTTGGCCACTTGATTTGCTTTCTCAAGCTCATATTCACCCATTATTATTCAGCGACAAAATTAGGTCAAAATTCATGATTCTGATTGAATGTCTCCTACACATTTTCACTATCTGTGCTTTTTATGAAGTTCTTTTGCACAGAAGGCTTGTTGCTTCTCACTTTACATGCATTAATGTCCTATATTACTGCTACTTTTCACGCCAATTAGCAGGGTCTCTATGTGCTCTCTCACATCCTCCATATTTTTCTCCTATATGGACTAGCATTTTGCCGGTGCAATGCATGGTCTACTAGTTTGATTACAAAGGGTTTCACTGTTGATTCCTTGAATTTTTTTGTAATCGACAGAGAATGATACGGTTGCAGCCAACCAAAAGAATCTCTGCTCGGGATGCGCTGGAACATGAGTACTTCAAGGACCTTGATTTTGCATCATGACTCTTAGCTCTCTCGGTATATAGTTTGGGTGAGACGAGCTTGTATGAGCTTTCATTCTTTCATGCTTGAACTAGTAGGAAAATTGTATCTGCCCCTTCTCTTTTCCTTCTGTTTAGCTTGCTCTATAGATAGCGTGAAATCATTTACTATTAGGGCATGTTTGGTTCGCGATTGGAATAGGAATAGAAAATGAAATTGGATTGCTTTGGAATGGGAAATGGAATGGTGAATCATCCAAAGACGTTTGGTTCATTATTGGAATGGGTATCGGAATAAAAATTTAGAATTTTTGAGAGGATGTTTTGATTAAGAGAGAGGAAAGTGATAAAGGGAGAGGAGGGGAGGTGTTGGTGAAAAAAGATTTTGAGTAGTTTACTTTGGAATGGGCCAATCCGGTATTCAAAGCCGGATTGGGGCATAAATGGATTTAGCCATTTCCATTCCATAGTGGAATGGGAGTTGGAATCCGATTCCTTTAAAACAAACAACAACAATTGGAATCAATGAATCTCATTCCGATTTCATGGTCTAAAATAGTTGAACCAAACATGCCCTTAATCTATAGAGAGAGCTAGTTAGTATTCCTGTTCATGCTTAAAAGGTAGAGGGGAATTGCTGTTGTGAATTTGACAATGAGCAGTAGTGAGCGTTAGTTTTTTTCACAGTTGGTGTTCATGCCAAGTGTCATATCTTCTATCTCAAAGTTAAATCATATGTTAACCGTCAAGTGTATAATACTGGCTCGTTGAAAATATCTCGCCATATATTTTGAGGTGCATGTAGCTAACATATTAACTTGAAGGGCATGTTTTCATATGTGACAACTCGAATGCGGTGGGAGTCCAACCAATCAGCAGTGTGGCAATTGTGCGTTCGGTACAATGATTTTTATCTGAAATTTATTGTTTTTTTTTTTTTCAAGGCCTAGCTTGCAAGGATTATATATAAAACCCAGGTACTATATTATCCTTTTAGACCATATTTGGATATCAGAATAAGTTATTCAACGATAATTTATTCTTATCCAAAAAAACATATTCAGCATAAAGATTATTTCGTGTGATGGAATTTTTTTTTAAAATTTTTACTCCTTAAAAGATCTTGATATTCATGATTTGATAGGATAACATATTTCACCAAAGAGTTTATCTTATTCGAAAAAATGACTTGAAGGCCGAATATAGTATCTAAATATTTGATCACACTCTTCATCTATCAATATATACAAGCTTTTCAAGTAAATTATTAAGATATACCGAATAATATATTCATGCATCCAAACAAGTCCTTAATAGAAGAAAGCTCTTTATCATATCAATCAGCGATTGGTATCGCCAAATATGATTTAATATATTTGAAGTATTTAAATATTAACTTTTATAATTTTTAAAAATGAAAAATGCTAGTGGTACACTCCAAAAGGAGTGTACATCTTATACCCCATCCATCCTAGGGTGGGGTGTAATCCACCAGTCACATCGATGTGATTGGTAGGAAAAATTTTACCCAAGAATAGATGGGATGTAAGATGTACACCCCTTTTGGGGTGTACCACCATCATTGCTCGGTTAAAACTAGGAAAAATTTTACCCAAGGATAGATGGGATGTAAGATGTACACTCCTTTTGGGATGTACCACCATCATTGTTCGGTTAAAACTACTCAATGCAAAATTGGGATTGTCAGTACAACATTAGAGGCTGAGTCAACGGCTTACATATGCTGTCAAAATTGTCGAATTTGAGGCCTTTCAATTTTTACATAAATAATCATTAAAAATCATCAAATTTGGTTTTTAAGTATTTAAATGCTTTAAATCAATTTCAATAATATGGATTGTCGATAATACGGACTGCCAATTTGCACTCTCGAACATCAAAAATACAACATAATAGGACAAAAGACTTTGCCCTATTATTAAGATAGTAGCAATTGAGATCTGACGGACACACGGTCTTATAATCCTGTCCATAAATTCCATCCTTCTTGTTGATTCATGCAAAGATGAGTGAGAGAGAGACCTATTACTTAGTCATCAAATAAACGAAAAATTCAATGGCGTTGTAAATTTATTATTTATTACATGGAATAAAGGTCAAATATCAGGTATAAATTGCAATAACAATGAGAACACGCACAAACAGAAAACGCCAACCAGAGTATTCCATGGTTTTGGAATATCACATTATTATATACAAGATTAGGATACAAGAGTAACAAAATAAATCCCCTATACTTATATTCAAAGCGCCACATCATGACACTATGATGGTAATACGCTAAAAGATGAACCCGCAAAGCAAAGATTGAACTATGGAGGTAATTGTTCATTGTTCTGTGGGGATACGTCAGAATGTGAGCAGATCACAGGCGACGGCCGCAGCAAATCTCTTTTCTAAGTTTTTCCAAAGCATATTTCGACCTTAAACTTTTTTTTTCTTAAATAATCAATTCTGCTTTTGTGCGAATCCATCTTCCTTTTATCTAATGCCATTCTTTTCTCAATCTGCTGACGAAAAACTTCACTGTCATCTATTTGCAAGTGAATGGAGTTACCGCAACTTCTTCCTTCCAAAGAATTTGAAGATAGGAGCTCTATCTGCGAAAACCGATCTACCATCATCTGATCGGTATTCAAAATGCCAAGCTGGACCAATTAACCACGACATAGCTGCCCCACCGAGCAATCCTCCCATCTGAAATCATGTCTTAGTACTTTGTATATAGCATCTGAACGAAACCAGTTAGCTTAAAAGAAAGGAAGAGAAAGTTTGCCGGACATACATGCCCCCAGTTATCAATGCCCCTAGAGAGAAGCCCGAGAACCTATAGAACAAATTCTCAATAATATAAAAACAAAACCATGAACACAAAAGCACTGCAGAGAGAAAGAATTGCTTACCATGTTCAAGGTAATAACATGTGCAATATGCTGCAACTCCTGCTTTCCATCCCCAACTAGCTTTCTATGCCTCAACAGGAAAACAGCATATGCACCAACCTGTTATGTATGAAGTGAATAAATATATATATACAATCTCCATTATAAAAAGAACATTTGCAACAATCCATTACATAATGGACAGTTGATGATGGACATGTAACTGAGATGGTGGGTAAAAGGTCAGAAACAGACAAAATTCTCTTATAATATGATAGCATCAAAAGGTATAAAATAGAGAAAGCATCATTATACAACAATAAGGAAAGAAGAAAAGAATGGTGGCTCCCTCTCATCCACTAAAATGCCAGGATTACTACGTATAGTTATATCGATCGTCTCCAAAGATATTATCATGTATAACTTCATGATCGCTAAGCAAGATTCATAAATAATAGCAAGGAAGTGCAGCAAAATTATTCCAAAAAAACTACATGTTCTTTCGCCATAGTAAGATGTCTTACTATTCTGCTATAGTAAATTTTGTTAATCAATTGCAAAAGAAGAGAACAAGTTGTCAATCATACATACCAACCCAAAAATAGCTCCTGATGCACCAACAGCAGGTAACTTGCTCAACCGGTAACTCATTAATGAACCTAAATCCTCAGACATTTAAATCCAGATTTAGAATCAAAAGAAAGACCTAAATACACGAATACTAACAGCAGTATAATTTCCGTAACTAGGGTTATGAGTTATTACTTGCTAGTGCAGAAGTGAAATAAACTGCAAGGAATCGTCTGGGACCACTGAGTTGCTCTACAACAGGGCCAATGGAGTTTAAAGAATAACAGTTGATCTGCAAGTTCGAGAAATCTGTCTCACAGTTATAAAACTAATTAAGAAGCAGCTTTTCAAAGGACGTACCATGAGGTGAGCAACATTTGCATGCAGAAACGATGATGTAATCAATCTCCATATTTGTCCTTTATCAATCAGGCTATTAACCTTTTCACACAATTAAATTATCATTAGAACAGTAGAAAACAAATCCGGAGAACTGATGAACATTTCATCAGACAATTCTAACCTTAGCTCCCCATAAGAGCAGCCTTCCGTGCGTAGCAACCTGAGCAACATATGCCCTGGAAAAAAGCCAAAAAATCAATACATCAAAATGCAATGTTTTAGCGAATGCAACATAGAAAGAACATCAACTAGAAAACAATAATGAAACAAGAGTGATATATTTGACAGAAGCGTGGAGAATACAAACTTGTTTGTTTGTATTATAAAACACGAAATGAAACAAGTTTTACCCACTTTTTCGACCATTAAAACTGTTAAAAAAAAATCTCAAATTTGTAAAATCTGCTCTATCAAGGAGATATCGCAAATGATAAATTTTAGGCACATTTCAGAGTGGTGAGGTCAGATCAACGGCATCTTAGTAACTTGAAGCAGAAAGATTGCAAAGAGAGGGAAAAAAAAAAAAAAAACTCTGAGCGAGTGTTTGTGATATGTGGCAAGGTTTATTGGTCAATGATAATTGGTGCTGACCCAAACCAAACAAATCTGCAGCAGCTTTGTTACAATTGTGCAGATTTGTGCTGCTGTTCAATTTTATGCAGATAATAGACTAATGGAGGAGGAAGAAAAGGGGGAACAGAATAAAGGGAAAATAAAAGATAAAGCTACAATATAAATGACTGTTACATGAGCACTATCATCATACTGTAGCAGCACATTTCATGCTGTAGTAAACATGAGCACGAAACTTAAAATGCCAAATGACTGTTACATTGACAACTTGACTCTTAATCCCAACTATATCTAGTTTAAATGACTAATTACGTAGATTCGAATTTTACTAGGACTAATTTTTGTGACCCAAGTAGTGCTTTAAATTGATCACTTCTCATGTTGGGTTACCACTGCAATCCAACCTGACGATGTCTTACTGCATCAACATGATGGTCAAAATAATGGAATAAATGCCTCTTGCAAGTTCTTCCAGCTTTATAGTATTGTAGAACCAGCATTTTCTTTATTTAAAAAGAATAGAAACTCTAGGACAACCCTGTATTACTAATTGTGCATTAGGACAAGAGATTGCCAGGAAGGAACCACTTGGAATACAAAATAAGAAGTTCAGAGATGAGAAGCAGCATCAAGGTAGATAAGCATGGACAGCACACTAAGAACTTGGTCTTACAAAATGTTAACAACGAGAAGAGCATTTGTCCATAGCCTCCCTTTCAAGCGATTCCCTCGAGAAGTATTAGATTGCAACTTGCCCTTATCCAGAGATTCAGATTCGTTCCCCCCAAAGAAAGAAAAGCAAGATGAATGTGGTGCTGAGAAAGCATGCTCCAGCGTTTCAAGAAGAGAATATCGCTTTAACAATTTTTGTCGTCTAAACCAGATATCTCTGATTCTGTGCAAGGTGCCCAAATGATATGCATCCTGTTCATTGTATTAATGCAAATTTGGATCAGAAAGAGATGCAGAAGCTAAAGAAGATAAAAATTCTGAGGTTTTCCGTTAGTAAGAAACTGTTACCATCACAAGATAAGCACAATGTGGTCCTAATGATCTCCAATAATCAAGAGTTATGATTGAGCTAAAATGGAACGACCATCTAATAGTGTTGCACCTAATCAAATATCATGTAGTCATATAAATATCTCTAATGCATTCTCAAGATAAACATGCTTTCAATTCTCAAAAATAATCAAAGTTGCAATCTCCAGCAACTCATCCAGTTCAATACCACTAGTCATCAGTTTGTAGCCCAAATTCTATAATTTTTGCTCACGGAAGCTTCACTACTTGCATGGAAATTGACTTCTTTTGACGAAAAACTACTTCAATAACAATCGTAATTTCTAAAGTAAGTGCACAAAGAGCAATCCCCAAAGACAAAATCTTATCAAAACCCACATTAAATCTCCGTCATCTGGCTTGTGATCGATGAAATGGTAAGATTAATCCTTCGCAGCTAAGATTAATCACTACACTACCAATTCTAGTACCATTCAACACATTTCCCTTGCATTAATCATTCGATTCGGCGAAAATCCCCAACATCTCAAGATTCGGAGGAGGGAAAGGGAGAAAGTTGTGAAACCCTAGCGGAGGCGGAGGGTAGGGTTTCGTACCGGGGAGGCGGAGCAGACGAGGACGCGGCGGAGGTGATCGCCGCAGCGGCGGCGGAGGAGGCGGCCGAGGCGCGGGGCGGCGGCGGCGGCGACGAGGCCCTCCGGCGAGGGTTCGCCGTGGGGACCGGGAGCGGGGAACCACGGGAGGCGAGGGGTCGACGCCATTGTTGGAGCTTCTCTGCCCCCCCCCACCGCGGTGTCGAAGCGGAGCGGAGCCGTGCGTGGGCGCGAGGTCGAAGCGGATTCTATCCATCCCCATCGAGAAAAAAATTTATTGGGGATGCGTCCCAATCTGAGACCACCACATCCGCCGTTCGTCTTGCTTGGAGATTCGCGCAAATCAATTGATGAAGGGTTGATTTTGGTTTCTCTCACTGGGGACAATCCCCAATCCATATTTTTGTTCCGGTCTCGTCGCTTGGGCTTATTGGGCAAGGGAGAGAGGAGGAAGTCTACAGTGTCCCGCTTACACCACGTCATCAATAACAAGCCAATCACATCTCTTCTTTTCAAAAAACAGTACAATAAAAATATTTTTTTATAATTATGATGAGACATATATACCTAAAAGAAAAGATTTGATTGGTTTGGGACACCACGTCAGCATATGCACCCGTTGCATTTTAGAATTTTTCGGGAGAGAGAGCCTCAAAAATGCGGAACTCGACGACCACTGAATAATTTCCACGTAGCATGTATATCCTCTTAGGCTAATTTCAAATAAATGCTTAAGAACATCAAATTTTTTAGGCTTAATTTTTAGTTACTACATTGGGTTATTTTTTTTCAAATACATTATTATATTTTCAATCTCTATATTTTATTTTAGATTTACTTTTTTTTTTCTATTTTGTACTATTTTTTTTGTACTACTGAACTATTTTGTTTCTCGCCGATCTCAACAGTATTGGTAACAAATATATTATTTTAAACAAAATCTAACAAATTTATTCAGAGGCATTAATTAAATAGTAAAAAAAATATAAAATAAATTCTGGTAATAGACTCGTTGAAAATTTATATCAAAATGAATTTTCTCGCGAAGATGTAGAGTAAGATGACCTTGGCCCGGCCCATATCTGGCCCATTTGCAATGCTACCCATAAAATTTCTGTTCTTTTGTATCATGTATTGATTGATGTTTACTCCCTTCGGAGTCCAGTGAAAGACGCACAAATAAACTATTCTGTAAAGAGTTCATTATGATTGTGCATCTCAACTTTTAATTTTATTTTTATCCCTTATAAGTAATGTAAAACTATATTCCACAGTCAAAAATAATTTGTCAGTGCATCTTTTACCCAAGCCAAACTTTTTCCATTAACTTCTATCCTTTTTAGGACCATTTAGTGTACTAACTCTCGTTAACCTTTTATGCTTCTACAAAAGACTTTAAACATTTAATCTCATCAAAAAAAAAAAAAATCACCGTCATATAATTGAGGTGGTCCTCTATGTAGAAGTTGCACCACGTTTGTTTATGAAGGTTAAACAAACGTATATGCATGTTCATGGCAATAATTTCTTACCCTTGTGAATGTATAAGGCGAGAAAAGGAGACAAGTATATATTATGCTATCCATCACAGGAAGATACGTCGCGGTATGAGGAAACAGGCCATGGACAACAGTATGGTCCCAGATCACATTAAATTCCTTTTACATGCCATGTTTCACCTTATAAGTTGCAAATTTTAACTATGGTCAGATGCAACGAATTTTAACTATGGTCAAAGAACTTCATGTATCAGCTTATGGTTCTTGGCTTTTACTAAACCGAGCTACTTGTAAAAGTTTATGGTAATGTAGAACAAACATTTTCTTTTATTTTTAACTTTTCCTCTACAAGCCTTGAGATGTTTGTGATTTGATTTGATTTGGTGAAGTGAGTTCAAATTGATTAGTTTGGTGGACAAGAATTATGATAATTAGCTTGTAATTAAATGGATATTATATATCTTATATTGTTTTGATAGAAAATTGCATCCTTTATGGTTTAGTTTCCACGCAACGGTCTTATCTTCAAAAGAATAAATATATTCTTGTTGAAGTTTTTCTTTTAAGCCCAATTCTTTCTGCTATGTTATTATTGAAGCAACTGTTATTCTCTAAAAACTTAAACTGTCAGTGAACAATATTTAAATACTTTATATTCAACACAATATTTATTGCAGCACCACAAGATATCGGTAAATTGTCATTGAATTTCCTCGGATAGCCTTAGACCTAGCTTAGTAATATGGTAGCGAAAAGTATTATTATTGTATTATAGAATGTCCATAAGTTTAAAAATTGCTTGTAATATTTTCTCCTCCAATATTTTTAAATTACGGTTGCAATCTCTACTAGAAAAGTATATGGCTACATATTTCTCCGGTAGCGATTACAATTACAATTTTATAGTATAAAAAGAATTAAAAGTGTTTTTAAAATTTTAGATTTTTATAATATAAAAATAATATTTTTAGCCACCACAGTATCAAACTAGGCCTCATAACTCATCAAAAATTTTGTTTTATAACCAGTTTTTCACTCAAATATTATTTTATAGTTTTGATTTACCAAATAAATTTGGATTTGTGTTATTTAATTTTAACTTAGCTGTGGGATTTTATAAAATAATGTGTTCACCACAAATCTACGTATATTGCATCACGTCACGGACTTAATAATTTTTCTCTCAAAACATAAAAAATAAATCTTCCTATTTATTACTACATTAAAAAATTTCATACTAAATAAATTATTTTTAGATAACCCAAAAAAGAATATATATTTCTACTAGTAAATTAAAAGGTCTTCTCATCAAATGTACTCAGATAATCAACATTTTTATGTGCTAGTTTGATAGATCTATATGGCATGTAAGAACAATAAAATTAAATACATATCAATGTCCAAGATCATAAATAGAGTCAAAAATAATTTACAGCGCGATATAGAAGAGAAAACTCTTGATCAATCCGCAAAAGCGTGAAGTCCGGTTGTGATATAAACGTCACAAACCAAACCTTGGATGATCTGATTTATTCTCCTGTCTCAGACACTCTCCCGTATGATGTGAAACGGATGGTAATTTTTTACTTGCAGATCGACTTCTCAACAAAATCTGATCAAAATTTTATTTAATTTTAAAAGATGAAGAAAAAGTAAAATATATCATATTAAGCGGTCCTATTTCTTTTAGAATTGATCTTTATTTATAATAAATTTAGATTTGAATATAATTAGTAGAGTCATATTTATAAAAGTTCTAACGCTAGTAATTTATTTAGCGCTGTAACTTTTTGACCTTGTACTTATATAAGATTAGTAACGCATAAGTAACACTTTAAAGTACCATTTAATTTAGTACTCCACCCAAGATCACTGTACACATCAAAAAGCAAAAGTAGCAGTGCAATGTTCCAATCACATGAAATAGATGTGACTATTTGAAGTTCTAAGTCCACAGCATCCTTAACACCTACAAAAGGAAACAACTAAGCATGTATACGTCAATGGTACGCAGAAAAGGACGTCTTGTTCTCCTCAGTCAAGGACGGCTACTTCTTAAATCAAGATCCCGAACGTGCATATTATATATATAATGATGAGCTTTAAAACCAAAATAAAACAACAAGGGTCACAGTTATTTGATATAAAAACAATAATATCGAGTCATATATATGTTTTCATATTGATACAATTATAGTTACAAAAATAATTTCTTATGTACTTCATTCGGTGGGAAAAAGTAGGAAAGAAAAGAAAAGAAAATGTATATATTTTTTTAAACTTTTTTTGGATTGTTATGATGAGCACACAAGCAGAAACGACGAAAGATAATTGTAAAGTAGACAAACCACAGAAACAGTAAAATAAACGGGACATAAAAGTTTACGTGAAAAAAATTTTGCAAGAAAAAAATTATGGGTTAAAGAGAAGAGAACTTCATTATAAAAAAGAGAATATAATTTTTTGAGTACAGTATGCTGTATCACGTCTAGAGCAAAAGACGAAGGGAGTTTCTAAACAGATTCATTTTATTATCGAATCCAATCCGTACCAGAGGGGCGCACTCCTCTGTCGGTCCGAATCCTCCGCTACCCATCACAGACATTCAATTTGTCCTTCACAAATTTTCTTAAAATTTGTCGCACTGCGAAACTGTCGACGAAACAGAAACACAAAATCGAAGTCGATAATCAGAATTTGAGGCACATCTAACATGCATGAAAAATAGAAAAGAGAGAAAACAATTTATCTTTCTTTCTTTTTATCATGGGAGAGAAAAAGTTAACTCTTATATAAGAACTATTTACTCTCCTTTACTACTATTCTTTTTTTTTTTTCCTCTTAAGTTTCGATTTTTCTTCTAAACTTATTTTCTTTACCCTCCTGTGATTTTCATCTAAACGGACGATAGGAATAATAACATCATTTTAATATAAAATTATGATGTTAATTTGGATCAGACCCTCTTTTGTTATATATGTCTCATATGGAATTAACTCGAAAGATATTTTAATTTGTATAACTGTTACGGATTAGACTTTTTTTACTCGTAAAGTTGATGTTGATTCTTGGAACTTTTGTTCACCAATAAAACTTAATTTCTCTTAGACATGATTTATCCTCAACGCGTTTTTAGCTACTTATCCAGTGGAGCTCCAGCTAGCTTGAGGATCCTCTTTCTAAATATCCAGTACGATGCAGTTGGGTGTCGGCGCTCGAGAGAGAAACTTCTTTTTCAACTATTACTAAAAAAATTAAGTTGTTTAGTTGAACGTTGAAATTATTAAGAATAATTTTGTAAAAAATTATTGAAAGGAAAATTTAGATTTATTAATATGTGGTTCGTCGTAAATCACATGCATTTAGTTTGAAAAAAGAAAAAATAGTAAAGAGAGTAAGCGAGAGCAGTGGAATTAGAGAGGTGCGTTTAGTTTTTAGTTTGCTTTTTTTTTGCTGAATTTTTTTTAAAAAAAGGTGCTTTTTAATAACACATATAAAATAATTATTTTTCATCGAAAGATGTTGATTTTATATGGAATCAAATAGTTGAAAAGGTTCTATTCAACCTGAGAACTATTTTTGGACCTATTTTATGTGTGATCAGATACTCCCTAAATATTATTACTTAATAAGCTAATTAAATTACACCGTGTCCATGTCGGACACTTGCATGTCCACGTCGGACTTGTATCTGATGTGGAGGCACCATGGATGTGCGCTCCATGCACTTCCACGATGCATCTCATTTATATCTTTTTGCATATATAATGTAGGATGATAAATATTTTAATTTTTTTGAATGTATATAACTACTTTTTGGACCATATAAATAAATCATGTATAATTGAAAAAATAAATTCTTAAAATATATGAAATAGCAATAAGAATTTATTAACTTTTATTCGCATGAAAAATATAGTAATTTTTAACAAAATTGATAATACCATATTTTATTAGTTGTATTCATTCGTGTTCGTGTTCTAATTTTTTTGAAACTGTCGAATCATCGTATGCGAAACATGTCATATTTTGTGTCCGGTGTCCGTATTCCTAGCGTCTAGATTCTAATTAATCATCGCATTCTGACATGCTGCAAAATAGGGATGTCAACAGGTCAAATTCGGAGCAGATTTTTAAAAACCCGAATCCGAAACCGACTACTAAATTCGAAATCTGAACCCAAATCCGAATTCGAGGGATTTTAAAAATCCATATCCAAGCCCGTACCCATTCGAAACCTGAACCTGAACCCTAAAATCGAAATCCGAAATGGCCTCAAATTCCAGAAAAGCTAATTTCGGAAAAGGCCTCGCATGTGTACGGTTCACTACCTCTTAAATTAAGACATGTAATATTATTATTATAATATAATATAACCCGTACGTTCTTATATGGCATGATGATGGGTCGACCTAGAAATTAAGGGAGAAACCATTATGTAGTCAACTAAACCAAGCATGTGTTCTCACTTCTCTTACTTTTTTCTTTTCTTTTTTTCTTTTTATAAACCTTACAAATAGTAGAATATAAAGTTTTTGTTTTTACGAGAGAGATTAAAATAATTAGACTTCGAACTTGAGACCTTGGATACTAACGATCAAGTTTTTAGTCGACTACGGTAGGTACAGTCAATAGTAGAATATAAAGTTTTGAGAGAGGAAGAATTGTATTTCTTCACATATAAAATCACATTTTGTTTAAAGTAGCTAAAATGAGAATAAAATACGTATCTCCGCACAATTACTTAGGATATCGATCCGATAAAAATTAGTCCAACTATGTATTCAATTAATAATCCTGCTTACGTACATGGTAGATATAAAAAAATACCTACAAGAGATAGATGAGCTACTTGTTGAAAATATTGAAGAGGAATTATAATAGACTTTAATACCATATTATTCAAAAGAGCAACAAATTAATGTATTTAATGTACACTACAGTCCAAAAACTAAAATTGCTTCTGGATTATCTTATAATGTACACATACAGTCAAGTATTTGTTGTTAGGCTAAATTACACTTTGGTCATCAAACTTTAATTTATTATAAATTATAGCTCAAAATTGTAAATTGTTGTAATTAAGTCTTACAGTCCATTTTAACTAGTTGACTAGTAATATACTATCTTAATAATTGCTATGTACGTTATCGAATATAATACTATCGCACCAACCAAACTGGGCTCTAAAACTTGATTGTAACAATTTAAAAAATTTAAGTAAAAAATTATAATAAATTAAAATTTGAGAATCAAAGCATACGGACCTTCAAAGTTTGAAGATCAAAATGCAATTTAGCCTTGCTGTTGCATACAGATAATATTAAATATATTTTATTTATTTATTTCTCCAATGTTATTATACAATGAAGCTTTTGCGTACCACTGCTACATCTGGTGTGGCATTAATTAATCAGCATGGCCAGCGACAATGTATCGAGTCAGAAAAGGCAAAAACTAGTACAAAACAAACTGCTTTGACATACGTAAACCATTCTTCTATATAAAAGTTAGAGTCCTCTATATTATTATTTAGCACTTAATTGGTTATATAGTTATTAAGTCCATGTTTTGATGCTTCCTTTTACCTTCTCTGTGCCCTGGTTGGTAATATTACTACAGTGCGGGATCTACCAAACCTATGATCTCTATAAATAACCCACTCATCCTCTCTTTTCCTCCTCACACATTCGAAGGTGTATATCTATAGCCTGTATAACAAAAAAACACACTATATATATATATATATATTGCTATTGATTGTGATCACTCTCCGTCCATGGTGAAGAGTGGCGACGAGCGGCGGAGACAATACAAGGGCGTGAGGATGAGGAGCTGGGGCTCGTGGGTCTCGGAGATCCGGGCGCCGAACCAGAAGACCCGAATATGGCTCGGCTCGTACTCGACCGCCGAGGCCGCCGCCCGCGCTTACGACGCCGCGCTCCTCTGCCTGAAAGGCGCCTCCGCCGATCTCAACTTCCCCGACACTTCCCTGCGGTGCCAGTTCCCCGCGGCCGGCCTCATGTCGCCCAAGTCCATTCAGCGGTTCGCCGCCGCGGCCGCCGCCGACGCCAACGCCGACGCCAATGCCAATGCCAATGCGGCCGACCGCGGGGCCGCGCCGCTGCAGTCGGCTCCTCGGCCGCCTCGTTCGGGCTCGGCTTGCTTGGATGAAAACGCTGTCGAAACGGCGAGTCATGAGCCGGACGAGTCGTCGTCGGTCGACTTCGACGAGTTTTTCCTGTCGCCGAAGTGCGTCGATTTCATGCTCGATCAATGCAATTACAGCATGTTTGATGCCTGTGCTCAAGTGGAGGAGTGGGAAGAGGAAGGGGAAATTCCC
Source organism: Puya raimondii (assembly GCA_016920855.1). Taxonomy (NCBI): domain Eukaryota; kingdom Viridiplantae; phylum Streptophyta; class Magnoliopsida; order Poales; family Bromeliaceae; genus Puya; species Puya raimondii. The sequence goes on along the minus strand of JABWPP010000047.1, from coordinate 27,573,133 downwards.
CTTTGGAGCTTTTGCTGATATTTATTTATTTATTTATTTATTTCTATTATTATTAACTCTGGTCTAATATATGTTTAAAACTTATTTAAGTTGTATGTTTAGTTCATAACTGTAAGAGAGCTTCTATGGAGCTAATGTTTTAAGGAAGTTCCATGGGATTCTCCTGCATAAGTATAATGCTGTAATCTCTATACAAGTATATGAGAATTAATGTGAGACTTTTGTTGCTACTACGAATAATTGTTCCCTCTTTTTTTTTTTTTTTTTTTTTTTTTTTTTTTTTTTTTTTGTATCATTTTGTTTGTGTCTGCAATTGGTACATGGCCTAGTTTTTTTTTTTTTAGAAGTAAAAGCCAAATGATTTGATCGATATTTCGAACTATTAGCGGGACACATTAGACTCACTGAATTGATCAAATTCAATCATATATAATAACTAAATTTAATGGATCTAGATGTTAACCAAAAAAAAAAAAAAATCAATTTTGTTTAGAAAACACTAGTCTCAGGAAGTTCCTCTTGTTCTGTGTTCTGTGGACATCGAAGAAGAAAGGAAAGACCGTAAAGTGGAACTAAACTAAATCACCAGTTATAATTAACATTTCATAATTAACTCTACAAAAACCTTTTTATTTTTTTTTTATTTGGTGGTGATAATTTTCCGGCAAAAATCTTTTGTTCGTCTGATTGGTTTCTAGTATTAGTAGTTTTTTTTAAATTTTTTTTCAGATTTATGGAAAGTTATATAAGGTTTTCATTTTCTATGTTTTTTAAGCTAAAAAAAGTATTCTCTATAATTTTTTTGAAAAATAATTTTTCACGGCAAATACATCGATCATTGTATACATGCAACATGATTTGATTGGGTCTTTATATTATAATTTATTTGAGACCCTTTTTCTTTTTATTTGAGAGCCATACTCGATACATACATACTTCTTAGTACATAGTGAATCAATGTATATACATCTCATAATCACTATTTCACTTCATAGACTCAATAAACTGGTTTATACAAACAAAGAGAAGAAAATAAAACAGAGAGAAACAATAACAAAGACATGAAGAAACATAATCACATCATTGTTATTATCACCATCATTATCGAAATGATCGTGGGCCGGCCCACTAATCCAGTAGTCATGTTCCCGCCAAGCCCACGAATTCAAACCCGCGTCTCTCCGGCCGTTATTTGAACCGTCACCGCCACCGCCACCGCCGCCGCCGGGTAGCTGAAACCGGCAAACGGGGCACGAGTTATGGGCGGCGAGCCACGGCACGATGCATTCGGAGTGGAACACGTGCTTGCACGGCATCTCCCGCGCCTCCGCCCCCGCCGCGAACTCCTCCTTGCACACCGGGCACTGCGAAGTACCGCCGATCAGGCGGCGGTCGCTGTCATCGGTTATGAAAACGGTCGGCATTGATGCGATTGCCGAGGCCGTCGCGGGGGGCGGGCCCGGGCGGTCGTTCCGGGTGAGCTCCTCGATGAGAGGTTCTATGTCGGACCCCGCGAAGTAGTCGCCGGGGTGGACGGTGGGAGGGATAGAGCGTTGCGGCGCCGCCGCTGCTGTCGGGATATCGTGGAGAAATCGGCCGTAGCAGAAGGGGCAGAAGATATCGGAGGAGAGAATGCGGACGACACGGCGGCATTCGTAGCACCAGAAGAGACGGCCGTCGCCGTCGTCGTCGTCGGTGAGTGGCATGAAGAGAGGAAGCTAGAGATTGTGGATTTGTGAGCAAATGAGGAGGTGGTAGGGGAATGAGATAATAAACATAGGATTAAGGGCGTGTTTAATTATGCGAAAGATAGCTTTTACGAGAAGTAGAAGCGATGCTGTTTTAGTGGGTTTGAAAAGGTTAAAAAAAAAAAAAAATAGGTTGTTGCTTGCCGCCTAGAAAACGAACGAGGGAGGTGCTGCAAGGAAAAAGGAATGAAACTGAAATCGCAAATTTGAAAAAAAAAATTGTTTCATATAATTTATCTTTTAAGTAGTAGTGGATTAAGGATAGACGGTTAGTGTTAAATATTTAAATATCGTTCTATCGGTCTAAGATTTTAAAAAATAACGATTATTTCGTATTATTTAACATAATATCAAAGCAGATTCTTAAGCTTTTAGAAAATAACGATTGTTTCGTATTATTTAACAGTTAATGTGCAGCCGAAGTTCATTTTAGAAAACCTTGAACTTTTACTGAATTTGAGTTCGAGCAGCACTCAAAGTTTCGATGACCCAAACATGTCCTAAGTGGTACTAGCTCAAAGTATTTGGGCTCAGGCGTGACTGATTGCCCTTGTTGTGGATCATTAACTAACAATCAAGCGCATTTGGATTCCTTTTTGGGCCTTTTTAGGTCTCAGGGGGAAGGCCCATGTAACATCCAAGGTTGGGTTAGAATCCCATATGGCCCAGATATCAAATAAAAGATGACCAATATACAAATCCATATGCAAGTGAATCATTAAACCCTCTCTTGTTAAGCTCCTCAAGCAGTTGGTGAGTGGAGGGGTACATACATGGATGTGGGAATTGAATACCATACTATTCAAATAATCGATCTAATAAAAGAAAATTTAGAAGTAATCTTAACAATATGGTATTGAAGTTTAAATTCAAGAATTCTCATAAGAGATTTAATACTAATCTTTAATCTAAGTCATGATTTGATTCTTCTCTTTTTCTTCTTGCGGGTTTTTTTCCCCTCTGCTTATTTACATAGTCATATGCAAACAAGAATATAAATTTAAATATATTAACATAATAAAAAAATTAATCAGCAGATTTAGAATTCAAGATGTAATAATAAAATGCATTTATCTTATACACATTTGTACTCTTTTTCCCCTCAAATCCACAAATTTGACAACAATGGAGATGCAAAGAGCAAGTAATGATTTATGTTTATAACCAGAAGAAGTATGCTTACAGATTTTAATGTCCAATTTTATATCGATATTCATATTCATATTCATATTCATATTCATATCCATATCCATATGCAGTATCAAGATAAAGCAACTAGGAAAAGATATAAATATGCTAGTTGATGAATTAATTGAGTTCTGATCCAAAAAATGTGTGTCGCAGTTGAACCCGATTTTCATTGAACTAAAGAGCTTTGAATCAATTCGATGTACTCGGACTTGGTCAATTCAGGAATCATAGTAACATTCAAACCTTATATTAGACTTGGTCCATTTGTGAGCCTACTTACAATCAGCTTTAAATGCTTATTATACGTCAAATTTTGACTTTTATATGATCGTCGAACTTTATTGTTAGATGTATCTTTTTTTCATCTGCTTCTTAATTAGCGGCGGTCACAATGTCAATGAAAATAAGAATACAATTAATTTATATTCATCGAAGGAAAGAAATTTCGATATCCAAGGTCTCATCAGTTGATAGATTAGTATCATATATTGACATTTTTATACATCGTTTGGGTGCCTCAAATTTCGTGTCTTTCGTGTGAAGCAGTGTAAACCCAATTTTTTGAATCAAAACTAGCCTCCTTGCACCTAACAATTATATGAATCCTACCAAGCCTGCACCAACTTTGAATTTGAACTTCGTGAAGACCATTTCAATGCTACGCTTTAGTAAAGAGATGTCCAAGTTTCTGGATAACTTGCCAAATCCTAATATTATTTAAAGAATCAAATGTAATCTTATTATCACGCTAAATTGTCTTTTATCATATTTAGATACACTTCATTTCTATGCGATACATGATTCTAACATGATATTTATATTCATAGCGTATCATTCAAATGTACTAACCAGTAATGGTGTTGATTTCTAATTGTACATAAATAACAATGCAAATATTATGGAACTCACGGTAAAAGGATTATGGAAAAAGAGCATCTGAACTAATAACCGAAAGTTCATCTTGCTCACTCACGTATCATCCCTGCTGTAAATTGTGAAACCTTGCACACTTAGTTTTGCTCCTCATAATGGTTTTTCCCCTTTGTTTGTACTTGAATTATTTTTCCGTACTATTCAATTAATAAATCCACCTGTCTCTATCTCTCTGTGGTGAGAAATTATAGCATGCACCTGATGCATAAGCACATTTCGTACATTTTAAACCTACTCTTAAAATCAGTGGATTTTTATTGTGCATTAATTTTCTTATTGATCGTCCAATACTTTTTTAATACAGTTAATATTTCAAATTGTTTCTACGGTGTAATCTTGTGCACAAAATTTTTTTTTGCATATAAGATGATCGCACTGTTCGTATAAGGCAGTGCGCATTTGGAATAACCCATATGCATTCGAGACGATTCCATCATCTTATGATTTTACACACAATAGTACTGTAGAAAATTCAAAGCCAGTATAATATAGGTGCATATGAGTAGTCTGCATCGAATCTAGTTTTTAATAGGCGGTAAGATCATTTTGCACATAGAATTTTTTTTTTTTTTTTTTACACTTGAGAAATTGCAGAGAACTCAATGAAAATTGTATTTATTAAATATTAATTTTGTAATGATGGCAAATTTATTTACCATCATATATATATACAAAAAAGATACACCAAGTGCAAGCAATATTTTCTCCTCTCTTTCTCTTGCTATGCCATGTGCCTCACCTGTCCACCGTAACCTGTCCAATTGCGAGTACAGATGCCAACCCAACCACTTCTCGTGGTCCAAAAGTAGGCGCGACTCCGACTCGTACGGCCACGATCGCTCCTTCCAGATGATTTTTGTTTTCCGGACACGAATTTTAAAGGCCGAAACGGGTCGGCGGGTTCGGAACCCGAACCCGAACCCGGAATCAGGACCCGTGTTTGGGCGATTCGGATCAGGCGCGCGCGCCGCCCAGCCTAACGGTCAAACACGTCGCTCTGATGTGTGTCGTTTAATCAGATAAGATCGACGCGGGTGTAGACAAATCAAGCGAATTTTAGTACAAAATTATTCTCCGACAATGGGTCACCCCGGTCCATTTTTTTAAAATTTTTTTATGCAATTTAATTTTCCCACGCTACAGAAAATGAAATGGATCTCTCAAAGCTGCATTTTTTTACATTTTTAATGCGCAAAAAAACAGTATAAAAAAGTAGTAGTCAGAAACTGAAAGTTTCATAGCTAACCAAAATTTAAAAAATTAAAACGAGTCATATACGCAAACTTGCTCAATGTTTTGAGCTAGAATAGCAAAATTGCAGAAATTAAACAATATAGAGTGAGCGGAGCCTTCAGATTTCTTCGGTCCAATTGAAGTGGTGGCTTATTTGGTTATACTTTTATATTTACTTCTTATGAATATTAGCATTCTAATTTTTCTTACTTTTAATATGATCTGATCTATTTCGAAAGTGACAAATGGCCGTCTAATTACTAATTAGGATAAAGTAAAGAGCAATACTGGAATAGCGGGAAGACTAGCGACTAGCAGGTGTTAAGATTTAGATATGGATTTGATGAATCACGATGGAGTTTGCAAATATACTCTCTGTTGGTTTAAATGGGCCAGCATCCTGCCCTGTGTCGGCAGATCAGGTTGGACCGAGTCACGTTCGAAATGGCGGGAGACCGGATTGGACCGAGTCATGTTCGAAGTGGCGCGAGGCTGATTAGGTCAAGTCACGATCGAGACCCGTGGGCGCTGTAGCTGTACGCTTTAAGTGAATTGGTTGAATATTTCTAACAGCTCAAGATTTTGGGATTAATGGTTAGCGCCAACGATCCGACACTCTCATCCAATCTGATCTCTTAGGCGAGGGTTTAAATATTCCATGCCGATGAGTATATCTGATTTGGCTGAATTCGAATAATAATAATTTTCACAACTACACTTCTGGATCATAAGAGCATGTTTGATGTTCTTAAACTTGAAATAAAATTTTGAAATTTCTAACAAAATTCGAACTTCCAATTATTTAGTAAACTTATGCAAACTAGAAAACTTCAAACAACTTTTTTGGAGGAACTGATCACATTGAAAGTGAGGCGTCACTTGTGTATGGGACTAAGTTGTGCCTTATACAAATGACGAAGAGTTTAATGGTTGATATTCGCAATTCAAAGTTCGAAATTTAATTATTTCATATTTTCAACTCATTTTATTTTTTTAAAAAGTTAAAATAAAAAATAGCGCTGTCACTTGGGAGAAACCACGTCACGTGCCGAAAGGTGTGGTGGATTGATTCAAGATCCGAACTTGTAGCCCCACATCGCCCGCCCATTTTGCGTTTACCCAATCCACTTCCAAAATCAACGGTCCATAATCCATCAAGCCCATAACCCATCCATCCGACGGCCAACGTAGTGTGGGCCCCACCACCCGACGAGGACTTGGGAACCGACCCCCCCTCTCCCGCTCCCCGGATCCGAATCCAACCAACGCACCATCCCAAATATACACAAAAAAAGAAAGAGCTAATATGTATAATTTTATTTATGCCCTTTCATTTACATCTCATTACGTAAATGCCCTTTAAAAAATTATCAATATAAAAAGTATCTTTTAAATTTTGAAAAATTATTCGTCCACTATATAACTAAATATCCGTATTACCCTTCCGATTAATAAAATTATAAACTAGAATTTATCATTTGAAATAATTAAATAAAGTAAAATAAATGATGGCATAAATTGAACTAAAAAATATTCAAATTAAATTAAAAAAAATGCTATCTTAAATAATACAAATTGAACAAAAAAACTACATGATATATGATAGTTAATTATAATATGGAGCGAATAAGTTATTTTGTATTCTTACTCTAATAAAATTCTAACATAGGTCAACTAGAAAGACATTTATTATATTATTTATGGATTTATAATAGTAATATTTGATGTTCACAATTTTGAAAGGCGCCTATTATATTTTTCAAGTTTTAAGAATAGCCATCAAATTAGCAGAAAGTGAGGAAAAAACACTACAAGCTATTATAAAATAGCCCCCAATATTTTTCTTTTACTTTCTTTTTAAAATTTTAGTATTTTTTAAAGTTATTTTAATTAGTTAAATTAAAAGTTTTATAAAATTTGAAATTCTGTTTCATGTTAAGACTTTATTACTCTAATTTTATGTCACTAGATTATTTAAAATTATTAATGTTATAAAATTAATAATAAATGTAAGTAAGTATCTAATTTATTTGATTACAATTTATTTAGTTATTAAAAAGATTTAAATAATATTAATTAAGAAAAATGAGGTTGAGGGACTATTTTAAGACGTTCTGTACTTGAGGGGGTTCTTTATATAATTTTAAACGGGTCACCCCCCGGTAATTATAAGACCCATTCGTCGCATCTCCTCACCCTCTCTCTCTGTGTGTCGCGTACTTCGATTTCGATCTCAAATACTCTCCTCTTTCGCCCACTCTCATCTCGTCTCCTCCTCTTCCCTTTCTCTTCGCCATGGATCCCCTCTCCCGAGCTCGAACGCGGATCCAGTGAGAACCGAAGCCCTAGGAGCGGAATCGAGGAGGCGACAATGGAGGCGCCGAAGAGCCATGGCGCCAAGCTCTCGCGCACCCCCTCGTCCCTCCTCCGCTCCCCCACCCTCCGCTCCTCCTCCTTCCACAGCCTCTCCGCCATTGACGACGACGAGGAGGTCGAGAAGAAGAAGGCCCACCGCCCCCACCCCGTCCCCAACCCCCACCCCCGACCCCTCCTCCCCCTCCTCCTCCCACTCCCCTTCCTCCTCCTCATCTTCTTCCTCATCTTCTACCTCCGCGACGACTCCCCGATCCTCGGCAACCTCATCCTCGCCTCCGCCCTCGTCGTCCTCGCCTCCGTCGCCGCGCGCAAGTCCCGATCCCTCTGGCTCCGCCGCCGTGGCGGCGGGCTCCGGCGCGGCGAGTCGGTCCAGTGGTTCATCGGGGATGCCGACCGGGCTCCGCGGAAGGAGAAGAGCAACGGGAGGGTGGTGCGCGAGGGGGTGGAGTTCTACAGCAATGGCGATTGCTACGAGGGGGAGTTCCACCGCGGCAGGTGCAACGGGAGTGGGGTTTACAACTTCTTCGCCAAGGGGAAGTACGAGGGAGATTGGATCGATGGGAAATACGATGGGTATGGGATCGAGAGCTGGGCGAGGGGGAGCCGATACAGGGGACAGTATCGGCAAGGGTTGCGGCACGGATTCGGCGTGTACAGGTTCTACAGTGGGGATAGCTATGCGGGTGAGTGGGTGAGTGGGCAAAGCCATGGAATTGGGGTCCAGAGTTGCTCCGATGGGAGCTCCTATTTTGGGGATTTCAAGTGCGGGGTCAAGCATGGCCTCGGCTACTACCACTTCAGGTAATCTCACCATTCCTAATTACTTCTTGGATTACTCGGTGGAATTAGATCCCTTTAGAATTTTGGATTCCCAATTGATTGATTACCTAAAAAATCAATGGAACAGTGGAATATGTGCTCGATCCTCTTTAATTGCTTTCAAATTTTGTAGTATTAATTGCTGATTCCTAGTTGGGTTAACAAATTTAGTTGCAAAGGTTGGGTTGTCGTTGTTTGGTGATATTATTGTAGGGGCAGTTGCTAGGATCGGTGGACGATTTCTAGTATTTCTAAAGAAAATTCAAGGTATCAAATTCGGATTAAGCGCAATGACATGTTCGATATAATTTGATGATTCAAGCTAAATTGAACGGAGGAGAGATGCAATTAGTGTTTTTTGGCTTGTTAGGTCATATCTTTTCTTGGACCATCAGTTTGTCTTAAGATTTTCATTATCTTCTGTCAAAAGTCATGTGGCCTTTCCTTGTTTGAAGGTCATAGCAAGTAATGGTCATATCTGAATGCTTGTCCCTGTGTTAGTGTCTTATATTTTATTGGCTTCATCGCAATAGCTTTAGCTCGAAGCATTTGGGTTGATTCAGGCATGAAAACAAGCAATAACTATATGTTGTTTTGATTAATCAACGGTATTGACCCTTTCCTTTTCTTCTACCATCTTTTGACTCAGATGAAAAAGTGTGGACAAATTTTTTGAAATACCACTTTTAGTGTGTTAACACTGCATTGCTATTTCTTTTTTCTCTGATTTGCTTCTATTAAACATGCCCCTTTTCTCTTTTATTGAAAATTAGCAAGCTATTAAGATTGTAAGGTGAATTGTGGTTAGAACAAAAGATTCCCAGTCACTGAATTTACAGAATTTTCGACATAAACATCTTTATATTTCATCACACGTTGGTCTGAAGGGGTGGATTGCTAATAGTGAAGAAGTACTAAATATTGTAGGAATGGTGATCGATACTGCGGAGAATACTTTGGAGACAAGATTCATGGTTTTGGTGTCTACAACTTTGCTAATGGTCACTGTTACGAAGGTTCGTGGCACGAAGGCAAGAAACAAGGCTTCGGAATGTATACATTCCGCAACGGTGACACAAGATCAGGAGAGTGGGACTCTGGCATTTTACAGAACCCTCTCCCCCCCTTGGACCCTGCTGTTCAACGATCCGTGCAGGTACCTTTGCATTTGAGCTAATGAACTTAGAGAAGCACCAGCTGCTAGTTCGTGCACATCTGATCTGCTTTGAGATCCATGCATATCTACTTAAGATCCACGCCCGTCTAATGGCATTAAGATTCGCGATTGGATCCCAAAGTTGATTTGTCTTTAATTTCAATAGAATTACTTTCTTCTAATTTAGTTTCTGAAACCCCAAAATTTTTTTTTTGTTGAACTAGGCGGCTCGAAAGGCTGCGGAGAACGCAATTCGCCTTCCGCGAGTTGATGAGCAGGTGAACAAGGCAGTCACGGCTGCAAACAGAGCCGCCACTGCTGCTCGAGTTGCTGCCATAAAGGCCGTGCAGAACCGTATAGATGGCAAGTTTTGCGACACCAATGTCTAAGGCTAAGCTTTGGGGTTTTTTTTTTTTTTTTTTTTTTTTTTTTTTTTTTTTGGTTTCCTTCTTCTTAAGATGTATATTATGCTATTTAATAATTACTAATCCCTGAGTTTGCGACCGGGTAGGCAAATACTTATCCGAGTCAGAGAGAAAAAGAGAGAGAAAGAGAGAGAGAGAAGCTAACAATTTTAGATACATCATCCCTTGTTTCTCGCAAGCTGTATCTTGTACGTAAGTCTTCGTTTCAATTGAAAAAGTATTTCCAGAGCTACTTATACAGAGTCTGTTTCTCTGTCTCCAATACTTCTAGACGCACCAGTTTCAATCTAATGGTGGAATGGATGAGATCCCATGTGCTGTGATTCTTGGTTGTAATTTATGCTTGGTTGTCCACATGGGGTGCTGTAACTTTTTCTCAAGCATTTCCTGGCCCCTCACCTATTTTTAGTACCTGTTATGTTGATTCACTCATTCTTCTCCTTGGTCTTGGCTACTGCATCTGACCCCTACTATGTTCTTACCAATGCTTTAATAGCTCATGGTCCACATTGTTTGTTTGAATTCACAGCATTCAAAGCATGAGAGTAGATAACAACTGCTCCCTTTTTCCCTCCCTTCCCCAGTAATATCTCTTCTCAGACTCAACCACTCCCACCTGCACTCTTGCTAATTCTAGGCTCTGTATGATAACGAAGTGCGAAGCTTCCTTTAAAATAATAAGACAAATTGTCTTGTGAAGTTTCCTTCTCTTTCTTTTGCCTGATTGGAGGTTTTACAGCAAGTATTTTTTTAGTCGAGCTGTTTGTAGAAGCACTGCTAGTTTTTTATATTGAAGTTTTTGTTTTGTTTTGAAGACTCAGAAGCTCATTGTCTGCATCCCCAGAGCTCATTGTCTGCTTTTCGTAATAGAGAACTGCTCTAGCATCTAGGCACTTGAAATTATGGTTGTGAGAAGCTCAATTCTACATCTGGCAAGTGCAAAATATTCTAACTTTTATTTTTGTCAACTATTTGTATGTATGCTGCTTCTTGCAATAGAGAAGTGCTGTAGCAGCGAGGCACTTGGAAGGATGTTAGTGACTTTGTAGATCCCAATGCTAATACAGTGGACCTACCAATCTTCGACCATGACTTGTTTTGTTGCAATCATCTTGTCAGGTTCATTAATGCTGGACTCGCAGCGGATATCTTATATTTCTTCCTCTTATCTTCTTGTCCTAACCCTGGCCTTAATTATAAAAAACTCTTCTGATCCTTGTAACAAGGGATGCTCTTGTCTGAGGAAATGCTTTTCCCAGCTGTGTGTGGGCAAATTATGCATGTAGTTTATTACAATGTTTGACTGCTCCTTTCTTGTAGGTAGTGTTTTTAAATTCATTCGCGGGCCGGCAATTTTTGAATCTTAATCTCGGTATACAGAGTTCGGTGAAATCGGGTTATTCTAATGTAACTTGGAATTACTGTTATCATTCCCTTTGATTAGTGTGTTGTCTTTTATTTAATCTCCACTTAATCTTGTAATCAGTTTATTATTTACCCATTATGATCAAACAAAACATGCAACTCAATTGGTTCCCGGTGATCTTAGGATAGCTAGAGCAATCATAGAGGGATAAAATAAGCTTTTCCTGTTAAACTAATCTCAAACTGTTCTTTTTTTTTCTTTTTTTTTTTTTGACTAATGAGAATTACGATTCAGCATAAGCATTTTAGAAAGGAATAGGGTGGTCCTGATGGTGTTGGTTCATTTAATCCATCAATTTTGTGTATGAATGTTTTTGCTTGTGACATAATTGTTTTGTTTGGATTAGGAGAGTCATCATGGAGTGGACGACTCTTTGTATATAAATTTCACAAAGTCATACATGGCATATTTATCTATATCTGGGAAGTCGCTATTGGAATAGTTTATATAGCTATCATATTGTCACACTACTTTGCAAGATCTCAATCCATGTGCATCAGCTAAAAAGAAAAAATAATAATAATGCATCTTTTAAATACCCAGGTAGAAAGAGTCTCCCCAGGAAAATAATGGGGGTGAGAAAAAAAATACCTTTATTTTTTTGTCTTCTCCCTTATGATGGTTTCTCTTGGCTTAGTGCTTTCATGCTTTTTTTTTTTTTTTTGTTCTTTTCCTTGAGAAAAAAAAACCACTCGAGCTTTAGGGATTAAAAATGAAATCATGGCAAGGTGTTTTGTTATCAATATATGGTTGATTATTTAACTTTTTGATAAATTTTCCTTCGATCAATGGGATGCTGATTTATGTTAAAAATCGATTCAAAGAAAGATTCAAAAACAAAAACAAAAATCTAAGAATTTTGTTTTTTGATCGAACATAGCCAGTGTTTAGCTATAGTCATTCTATTAGAACATTTTAACTCACATTAAATTTTTTTGAACTTGTGCTGCAGTAAGAAGCTGAAATGTTGTGCTGTATCAAAAGTTACTTTGTTAAAACCGCTGCTCAAACAACATTTTATCTCTCGACACTACATCGTATGACAAGCCCATGCCAGTGTAGAATAAATCTAACTTGAGACATAGATCAAAGCACATGACATTGTTGGAAAATGGCACTAATTTCACATGGAGAGTTACTGGTGTTAATTAATTCACTAATGAAGAAACATGAACATGATAAAGTCAATAGTAGTTTGCATGAGTAGTCTCCGTCTATCTTTAGTAGGTTACTGCAAAAGTGACTTTTTTAATGCGCTGCGTATTAGCTGGATGTGATGATGGTTTGTAAGATTTTTTTTTAACAAAACAACAGTTATTTCACATAGTATCAAAGTTAGAAGTTCTAGAATTTGAATTCCACGAGGCTCCTAGTCTCATTTATTTTTTACTATTTGATTCAAGTTCATGTTTTGAGTTTTTTTCAAACTAACGACCGTATCTAGCGTAGTTGGCTAAAGGCTTGATAACCGAGGTCCTAAATTTAAAGTCTAATTGCTCATATTTGAAAACCGAACAAATCAGATAGTTTGCTATCTTTCTCTCAAAAATAAGATCTCGAATCCAAACGAGGGTCTGAAACATTAGTTTGAACGTTAGTAGTTTCAAAAATCTTAAAAATACAAAACATAAAAAGAAACAAAGAAAGAATATGATGAGATTCTGAAACGTTTGTATATGAGGAAACTGAACTAGAAAAAATATTTAACATAGTTTGGAGAAAAAAAAAGTTTTAAGCTAGAACAGAATAAAAACTAAAAATAATTATAACTAGAGTAACTTAGACATACGATAAAGAAAACTGCTTAGTACATCATTATGAATATAAATATTAATCAACCTCACTATAATAGAAAATAACATCTAACTAGAAGTATTGTTTAATTTATATTCATGGGATCCTTGTTCTGATAGGTTCTTCATCATTATAATAATCGGATTTGGATTTGGAATTTTAATGGGTTCCAGCTTAATTGGACGTTTGGACCCATACCCAACCTAGAAAGGTTTTTTAATTTGTGTTATTTTATTTGTTTACTTATTTATTCATTCATTTATTTATTTTATCAAACAGCCATACATTACCTATGACTCAGCAAAATTGACCATTTATAATCAAATCATATTGCAGTGCTTATCTAATTATTTGTCACGGCACCAAAGTATGGATTACTACGAGATTTGACAAATTTTATTCAAAAAATATTAGTTTTATTCAACTGTTCTAGAGATGACCAAGGGTGAAAAATAAATAAGATTTTATGTATGCATGGGAAATTAAGGCTTTTTTTTTGGATTCTGTGTAATTTTCTGCTATTGGATCAATTTTTCTTGCTTTCTAGAAAACAATTTTGACTTTTACAAAGGATTTCTGATGTCTTTTTTGGGATATTAAAAAACAAAAAAAAAAAGAAAAGTGAAAAATATTGTAATTATACTGTGAAATTGAAAAGGGCTTAAACTTTTGAATGTAGTAGAGTAGAACAACCAGGGAGAAAGAAGTACGACTTTTGAAAAACAAAAAAAGAATTTCTTTGAGGGAAAATGATACCTAGACCTTATCTTTATCTGGGAACTTTGTGATTCATTATTTACTGGATTTGAACTACCACATCGTTTGCAAACCAAATCAATTACGAACTTAAAAAATACGATAGCTAATCGAACCAAATCAATTACGAACTTAAAAAATACGATAGCTAACCACTGTCGATCTCAGTGTTTCTATATTACTTTCTGTAACAATAAGGCCTTATTTGGCTAAATAGGCTGCCCCGCTTTTTTTTTTAAAAAATGTAGAATTTTACGGTCGTACATAGAACTGCATGCGCGACTGCAAAATTCTAACGGGTTGTAGTTGTTGCATTTTGCAGAGCTGCATACAACACTTGGCCAAACACTTACTTGGGACCCGTTGGATATTGAGGTCTCTCTAACGCTAATAGATAAAACAAAGTTATGGTGATATGCATCTCCATTTGTTGCCGGACCGTAAAAAAATATATCGCAACCGACTCATTGTATTATTTGGATTGCAATATTACGTATGGAAACAAATGATCTCATCGTATTTTCTCACTGTATGTAATACAATGTCCCTTTAATTTCAAACACCGTCAAAGTCTTTCTCAACTCCAGGTTATATATCCGGAATTCAACTCACACATGGGCTCTTTAGCGAAGCACACAAACGCTGCCTTGGCAGCGTTTGGTTCGGGTATAAGCGAGAACTAGCTACACCAAGGATAGGTACAAGTGTAGGGATAAGAAAAATAGTGTTTGGATGAAAATTGGGTTATACCCGGGGATAAGAAAAATAGCGTTTGGATAGATGATATGGAATAAGAGGGATAGTGAATAGTTTATATATAGAAAATAAAGATATAGGTAGGGATAGTTATACCAGCTTATTTCAGATACCGAAAATTACTATTCTCAGATAAAAAAATTATGTTTAGGTACAAAGAGGCCTGGTATAGGGGAGGGATAAGGCCTTATCCCCCAACCAAACGATGCCGACCTGGTATTAGGCCCTATAGGCTGGTCTATGGACCAAGTTCTAGAAAATATTTTTAATCTTTTGAAAAAGCCCATGGGCTATTGAGGGAACGATTTTTAGCCCAGCAACCTAACAGAGTAATCTGGGTCAAGGAAGTTGACATTTGCATTCCTTCAATATCTAAAGCTAAAAGTGTTTTCATTTTCATTTTTTGATTTTAAATTTTTTTTCTTAAAAAAAAAAATCCAGCGTTGAAGTACTCATTGGTCTTTCCTTTCCCCCCTCTAACCTAAATTTACTTTTCCCTTGTCCAAAAATTACAACCTAAATACATAGTCGATAAAGGATAGTAAGTAACCAAAATATAGAGAATGAAAAGGGATACCTGTTGGCTATTTATTATTGGGCTAAAATAGGTCCAACTTCCTGCCCCGTGACAATAGGTCCAGGAGACAAATAAGTTGAGTTGGGTGAGCCTAATAAGTTGAGTGGGGGTGTGATCCACAAAAGACCCAACGGCAAGAGGCCCAACAATAGACCCAACGTCCAGGTGAGTTGAGTCAGGTCGAAGCCCGCGAGCGCTATGGCTGAGCCCTTAAGTGCGATGAGTGCGCCCTTCCTATCAGCACGTGCTTTTGGGATAGTTGGTTAGCGCTTACGATCCTACAATTGGTATCAGAGCCAGTGGCGCGGGTTCGATTCCCACATGCTGCATTAACGGTGCAGGTGTTGGAGGGGGGATTGTTGGCTATTTATTATTGGGCTAAAATAGGTCCAACTTCCTGCCCCGTGACAATAGGCCCAGGAGACAAATAAGTTGAGTTGGGTGAGCCTAATAAGTTGAGTGGGGGTGTGATCCACAAAAGACCCAACGGCAAGAGGCCCAACAATAGACCCAACGTCCAGGTGAGTTGAGTCAGGTCGAAGCCCGCGAGCGCTATGGCTGAGCCCTTAAGTACGATGAGTGCGCCCTTCCTATCAGCACGTGCTTTTGGGATAGTTGGTTAGCGCTTACGATCCTACAATACCAACAGTAACAACCATGTTGGAAGAAAAAAATAGTATAATCACATTTTCAAAAAAGAAAAGAAGAACATCGAAGAGTGATGATGTTTATAGATGAATTGATGCTTCATGTACCTTCATAATTAAAGACAAATCTCTTACACAAAACATATAGGGAGATATGGCACAAATGCCGCAAAACGGATAACAGCTTAAAAATTACAAACATAAACATAGTTTTACAACCATTAAGTATAGAGGAAAGTGCGAGTACACAAAATCAAAGTCGCTTTAGATATCATCCATGCTAGTAAGCAGATCTAAGGGTCGTGTTACCATCCATATATATATATTCAATATGCTATACGAACATCCTGCTGCAAAATTTGTAACTTTCGAGGTTGATATAAGCTGACAATTCTATCATAAATCTTCTGGATGGGTCTTGCATTCATCTCGAAGTTCTGCACATTAGCAATAGCAGAAATAAGCATAAAAATACGTTACGATCCTGTAACTTTTGCTGTAAGAAACTGCCTATTTAGTATTGCAAATTGTCCTCTTATTGTGTAAAGGACCGCGAAACATGCAATCAGTTTTGCGATATAATGCAACTCTTATTGACCATTATGTACTTCATGAAGCTACCTATGGCATTACAGATTTGTCCTGAAGTGACCTATAATCAACTCTGCGACATAATGGAACTCTAATGTAAAGAAGGATTTGGAGATTCGAGCATTGAATGATGAATTATGAGTGTATTTCGCGTGTTCCATGGTTACCAACAAAGATATTGGATCTTAGCAGCATGTTAAGTTTTGCTTTGCACTTAAGTTGTTCCATGTTTCACGAAAGGAATTCATTCACACGTAAGTGTTAACCTCTAACTTATGTGTTATAAGCTTGCATTCTGCAGCTTCAGTTCCCTTTGAAAATCTGTGCGCGGTGCGCGTGCGTCTGTGCGTGCATGTGGACGCATGCGTGCACCTCCGTAAACAAAAGGTTCGAAAGGAGGATTCGCTTGTGCTAACTTACATCGTGGACAGCTTCTCTCAGCAGACGCACCTGCTCCTTCGACACCGTCTGCACCTGCCAACATTTCAAAAACAAGCTCATTTCATTCTATATATCTTGTTTCACCAAACTGCACCTACTTAATGACACAGCAACCACCAACTGGAAATGGAACAGAGAATCAGAACACGGCGCAAACGTTTTCGAACCAACCTTCTTAATGATGGTCCACACCACTCCCTCAGTGCAAGGTGGGGTTGTGAGCGAGCCCATGTATCTGTAATACTTCCCACTTTCCCTCTTTATGCTTCTCGGATCCACAACCCCCACCTTTTCCTCTGCTTCATGTGTGTCGCTGATCTTCTTAATGTATGACTCCATCTATAAATAATGCCCGTATAAACATTAAGAAAAGGATTTCTATAAAGCAATGTAGTTGATAGGGGTACTGTGTTTATGCTATTGCCTCATTTCATCATTAATTTGGTCCGAAATAAGATTCTATGAATCGAGAACCAAATGAACTGAACAAATCGAATTTAAAATAGTTTAGTCCGAGCGAAGTTCACTTCTCAAACCGAACCGATCTGAGCCATGTATACGCCATTTTTAGTTATCGGCATTAGAATAAGTCTCTTAATCGATCTGGGAAATAAACATACCCCGGCTAGGAACGGATCGGGCCGGCCGGTCGTGTACAAAATCCCGACCACGGCGATCTTCTGATCAAGGCTCTGATGAACCATGTGCATCTCCAGGGAGTATCTGCACAAATCATTAGTACAAACAAACATTGATCTCTACATACACTTCATGTTAAATTAGTAGATCAATGTGTGATCATGAGCAATTAATTAATTAATTAATTACCTCTGGCCATTGATGGTGTGCTCGGAGGGAGAGTGCCAATGCAACTGTTTGAGATTATACTCAGTCCCGTTGATCCATAGCGCCCCTGCGTCATCCTCCCATTGGAGCTAAATCCACACATCATTAAACAAAAGTACCCAAATTAATAAAAGAGGAAGAAAAAAAAAAGAGGGGCTAATAATTAAAGCTGTCCAAAATACCTGATATCCTATATTCGATCCGGACCCTACCCAGACCTGAACCGGACCCGATAAAAAATAAATAGTATACGGGTAAAAAAAATTATCTATTAAAGTTTCGGGTATGGGTCCGGATACTTTATACCCAATCTCGACATGGACCCGACCCAAACCCGACTTTTTAATGGGTAGGATCCGAAAGAGTTTCTAAATCCGGACCTGAAACCGGACCCGGTGAAATACCCGTTAGTAAATAAAAAAAGTTTGAAGTTGAGGGATCAATTGCAATAGGACTTGTAGATGACGGGTCTCGTATATTTTCATCCTAGTGAAATCCCTAGTTGCTTGCTCTATTTACTTCTTTTTTTATTTTTTTTATTTTTTTATTTTACTTCTTATTTTTTTAATTCTAGCTGTTCACTGCTTAAATCTTTTTTTTGAACGAATTTTATTGGATTGAGTGCAACTAATTAGGACGCCAGTTGTTTATAGTGAGAGATTTATGATTTGTCCATAGACTATTTAATAAAGTCTATAAAAAATATATGCATATAGGTATTCCTACTTGATCCAGATCCGACTCGTACCCGATCCATATCCTATTTTAAGCGGGTAGTATACGGATAGTCACTATCCAGACCGGTTCAAATAGACCCGATGAGCATATTATTTAACTTAAATATCTAGATCCGAACCCGATCCGAAGTTAAATAAATATGATATATATTTTTTTCTTTTCATTTTTTTTAGAGTACGGATAGAATAAATCAACTACTTCGATCCGGTCAACGGACACTTTTACTAATAATGAATACCATTATATCATGTCCGCGATTCTTTAAGGTGGCATTAGAAGGCCTATAAAAAAGCTGCAGCTTCCCCAGCGAAGGGTCTATTTGAACCCTTCTGTCGCGGAGATCGATAGGGGATTGCGCGCGACCCTTCCCACACGCAGCCCATTCCTCGTGGATCTCTCCCCAGTGCTCAGGCCCATTTTCGCTCCCTTCGTCGTAGCTAAACTCCTCCTCATTCTCTACCCACAAAAAAAAAGGGAAAAAAAAGAAAACAATTTAGTGCCCAAAGAAAAGGGGAAAAAAACGAAAAACTTAAAACAAGAAGGGAAAAGAAACAACAACATACCAACTTCTTGGGAAGTGGAGAAGGGGACGGAGAGGAGGAGGAGGGAGATGAGGGAGATGGTGGTAATGAGATTGCTGAGGAGGGGCATGTTCTTGTTTTTGTTGTTGGTGGATTAAAATTGCATGCTAATGTTGTGCAAAAGAGGCGGATGCGATCGAATTGCAGAGGGTAATGGGGGTGTGGTGGTGTTGTTATTAAATAGTATTCAGAGCTTTGAAACCACGTGCTTGTTTAGGTGAAGAGGCGAGAGAGAGTACCACGTCGGAGATAAAGATTAAAGAGAGAGTCGTCCTAAAATAAACAACATAAGAAAAATGATCATCATACTCTTCTGACCAGAAAATCGACTGTATAACACTTACATCTATCACATGTACTGAATCAATTATTTTTTCAAAAAAATATGATGAAAATATTTTTTTTTAAAATTATGATAAGATGAATATTTTTAGAGAAACTCTAATAATATAACTGACATATGGGGCCCGCTAATAAAGATGTGTGTGGAACGTGTTTTAAAAAGAAAACGTTTTCACACAAAAAGACAAATCGACTCACACAAATTCTGTAAAGGTGAAGTTGGTAGAAAAATAACGTAAACAGAGATCGGCTTAAAAAAAATTTAAAAATAAAAATGTACGAAATTTATCTAACCTATGAATTATTTTGAATCGGCTAACTAATCTTTTAAAATATTAATTTACTATTTAATTTTTTAATTTATTTAATTTGAATCAATCAGTAGTACTTTTACTTTAAATTTTAAGCTAATTACTTATATAAATAAATTTATAGTACGTAGTGAAAATTGTATAAAATATGCTAACTAAATCTGTAAATATAAACAACGTATTCAAATTTTTAAAGTCAAAATGTCGTTGACCTATTAAAATCAAACAAATTAAAAGGTTGGATAGCGGAATTAAAATTTTGAAAGGTTTAAGTAGCTAATTTAAAATGATATATAATTTAGGTAAGTTCTATACCATTTTTAGGATTCTTGTTCTTACTTAGAATTAGTTAATATATTGTAAGAATGTAATTTATATAAACTATAGCCATGTGTAATTTTTTTAACTTATTTGATATGAGCTAGTCAAAAACTTTAATTATTTTAAATTTAATTAAATTATTTTATATAATTTATATGATTATATTTTAAAAAAAATCAGTAATCGGCCTAAATTTTGTACCGACAAAGACTAAAAAAATTAGGTATCAAAATTAAATTTTAAAATAACTTTTATTGTGCTCTTAAAAATTTTAAAAATATTTTATTTATTTCTGAGTGATTCCAAAAATTCCTTCAAAAATCCTAATTCTCTTTAGGGTTTACTAATATGATTGAATTTTAGAAGAATATTTTGAGTATTGAAGGATAAATTTAAAATTTTAAATAGTAATAAAAAATATAAATATAAGTGAAAGTTTCTAAATTTTATAAGAGTAGATAATTATTTCAAAATATATAAACGCTTGGTGCTACCAGATTTTCCGCCGTTAGATCGATCTATCTTTTTGACCATTTCAATCCGTTAGATCATACTATTCAACCAACTACTAACCGCACATTCTTTCATCCAAAAGCAGCAAATATAATAGCACCAATGACTTGATGCTATTAGTAGTATTCTAGTCTAGTTATAAATATATATTATACACCATACACGTTTTGTACATGTTACATACGAAGCTTTGCTGGCCATGAGAATATAGTATATTATTGCCTGGACCTGGCCCACTACTTTAGCTGTAGGCCGTGTATTTTATTTTTTTCCGTACCTCTAGTTTAATCTCTGGTTTATGTTTTCTTGAAAATAATATCCGCTTCATTTAATTTTTATTAGAAATGAACTAAGGTATGTACTGTTAGTGATAATATTATATTTAGTTGAGTGGCAAAGAATTTAGGAGGTGCTCAAGTGAAAATTATTTTACTTTAGATAAAAATTGTGATGATCTGGTTATCATTTTTTAATCAATTATTGCCAAATTTGAATCTAGACTTTCTTGCTTATTTTATTCAAAAAAAAATTATTCAGAAAAAAATTGTAATTCTTAAAAAAAAATTATTCGAGAACTATTATTGGTGTTTGGATATGAGGTTGTACCACAACCAAACGTTGCCCAACTGGTTCTTCAAAAGAGAAGAGAAAAAAAATACACAAAATTCTAAAGGTGAAGTTGGTAGAAAATAATGTAGAGTGGGATTGGATTAAAAAAAAAAAAAAAAAAAAAACGTACGTAACTTATTGCAATTATGAATTATTTCAAATCAGCTAACTAATCCTTTGAAATTTTAATTTATTATTTAATCTTTTAATTTAATTGATTTGAATCAATAAACAGTAATTTTTACTTTAAAATTTAAACTAATTACTTACTTAAATGAATTTATAGTAGTGAAAATTGCAGAAAGTATATTAACTAAATCTGTAAAGATAAACAAACGATTTATTCAAATTTTGAAGTCAATATGTAGTTGATCGACTAAAATCAAACAAATTGAAAGATTAGATAGTTAAAATCAAGCAAACTGAAAGATTGGATAGTTACAATCAAACAAATTGAAAGATTGGATAGTGGAATTAAAATTTTGAAAGATTTGAGTAGCTAATTTCAAATAGTCTATAATTTAGGTAAGTCCTATGCCATTTACCAAAAAAGATAATAATTAATTAATAGGTGAGATTTAAAAAATAGGTTGGATAAATAGCATTGATTTCCTCCTCATAATAACTTTGGTAAGAACTATTTTTAGATTTTTGTCCCTACTTAGGGTTAATTAATATCTTATAAGTATATATGTAAGTTATCTTAACTATAGCCATGGTATAATTTTTTTAACTTATTAGATTAGAGCTAGTTAATAAATTTTATAATTTAAATTTTATTAACAGATTTTATATAATTTATATGATTATATTTTTATTAAAATCAATAATCAGCCTAAATTTTGCACAAAAAAAGTTATTAAATAGTTTAAATTAAGTGGGTCTTTGGCCTCGCTTCTGAAAAATAATTTTGGATCCAAAAGTGATTTTCGACTCAATAAAGCGTTTGGCAACCTTGTTTTCAAAATCTGATTCTGATTTTTAGAATTAGTGTTTTGATTTTCGAGACCCAAAATCAGAAGCAGCTAAAACCTATTTTTTTAAATCTGATTCAGATTTTGGACTCAAACTTCAAATTTTTATTTTTATTTTAAATTCAAATTTTAAATTTAATTCAAATTTTAAATTTAAGTTCAAATTTTAAATTTAAGTTCAAATTTTAATTTTAAATTATAAATTTATATTTAAATTTTAAAATTTTAAATTCTAAATTTTAAAATTGAAAATTTTAAATTTATATATTAATTTCGAATTTTTAAATTTCAAATCTTAAAAAAAAATTTAAAATTTTAAAAAAAAATTTAAAATTTAATTTTTTAAAATTTTAAATCTAAATTTAAATTTTTAATTTAAAATATAAAATCAAAATTTTAAATTTAAACTTTAAAATTTTTTTAATTTTATTAGTTTTAAATATTCAAATTTAAAATTTTAAATTTCAAATTTCAAATTTAGAGTTATATTTGAAATTGAAAATTTAAATTTAGATTTAAAATTTAAAATTTAAAATTTATATTTTTAATTAAAATATCTAAATTTAAACTTTTGTGCAAATTTAAAACTTAATATTTAAAATTTTAATTTAAATTCAAATTTTCATTTTTTAAAATAAAATTTAGTAAAAAAATTATTGTATGCCAACATC
The DNA here is from genome assembly GCA_016920855.1 of Puya raimondii. Taxonomy (NCBI): domain Eukaryota; kingdom Viridiplantae; phylum Streptophyta; class Magnoliopsida; order Poales; family Bromeliaceae; genus Puya; species Puya raimondii. The sequence continues at coordinate 27,550,358 of JABWPP010000047.1, read as the reverse complement.
ATAATTTTTTTTGCGAAACAGTTTTACAAAATCATTTCGGAAAAATCACTTTTTATCTACACTTCGCTAAACGCTCTATAGCTTTTAACCAAAATTAATTTTCCAAACCGAAATCAATTTTACAGAAATTATTTTTTCAGAATCTAGGCCAAACGAGCCCTAAGTAGACTAAAAAATTAGATATCAAAATTAAAATTTAAAAATATATTTAATACGCTCTGAAAATTTTTAAAAATATCTTATTTATTTCTAAGTGATCAAAGTTTTTTTATTGGCTTTCCAAAATTCCTTCAAATATCCCATTTAGGGTTTGCTAATATGATTGGATTTTAGAAAAATATTTTGAATATATAAGTAAACTATATAAGTAAAATATTTTGAAAATTTTTAATAGTAATAAAAAATAGGGATAATTTCATCAATACCCCTTTGGGAGACCGTAATTTCATGAATAGCCCTCTAAACTAGAAAATATCATCAATGCCCCTCTTAAAACCAAAAATATTCACAGATACCCTTTAGGTTAATTTTCCATCAAAAAGTCATCCAATATTTTATAAATACCATTTTTACCCTTAGCACGAATTTAAGTGTGTAATAATTTAAGATTAATTATATGATCAATTCTTAACGTTTGAATCACTTAATAATTTAACATTCTTTTTAAAATTTTACAAATCAAGATCTATAGTCTATTAAGTATGATAGTTAAATCTCATTATGATTTTTCGATTTTAAATTATACATAGTTGTAATGGAATTGTCCATAGCAGTATTCAACATTAATTATTTAAAGATTTATTTTTTTTAATCTTATTTAAATAACTCACATATCTCACACTAAAAATATTTTGATATCAAAATTCTTGATATTAGAGTATTACTTATATGATCCGCTCAAACAAAAAAAAATTTATTGAAAATTTATTGTCAACAATAAAGTAAAATTGTATGAAGAACCTCTCACCTATAGTCCACTTCGGCATGATTATATATACCCTCTCAACTTAAGTGTTATTTTTTAATTTTAGCAATTAAGTGTTTTTTCCAACAAAATTAAAAAAATTATCAAATTCATGTGAGGGATCTCAATTCAAATTTTTTTAACTAAGTAAAGTCCAAGTAAAGAAAAACTGATAGTTCAAGGGCTCTTAATGTTAAAAAAATAAAACTTAAAGGGCCCTAGTTCAAAATGATCTATAGGTGAGGGGTTTCTACATTTTTTACCCACAAATAATTAAGTGCTAGAGATGTTATTTTTTAAAATTTAGAAGGGTATTCATGAAATTGCCCCTTAATTATTTGCTGTCAAAATAACACCCTAACCTTTTTATGGGTAAGTTATCATTTTGTAACATAACCCTTATTTAACTAAACTTTAACCATGGTAAAGTAACGAGCCGTTAGAAGGAAGGGTAATTGTGATAATTTTCTGCATTTGAAAGGGTATATATAATATTTTCAATTTTGCAGGGGCATTCACGATATTTATATATTTGAGAGGGGTAGTGGTGAAATTGCCCCTAAAAAATATATATAAGTAAAAGTTTCTAAAGTTTATAAGATTAGATAATTATTTCAAAATATACCCAAGAAAGATTCTTTAGAATCTTTACATGTTTACCTTTTAATATATATATATATATATATTTTAATATTACAACAAACACGTTTTGTACATGTTACGTACAAAGCTTCGCTGGTAATGAAATGTTCCTTCTTAGTGCTACCTACTATCTATCTATACATCTATACATCTATACATATACATGATTTTTCATGACCAAATATAATGTGGATGTATCATCTTCATTTGAGGATGGAGGGACCCACTATTTATTTTAAATTTTTTTATTTTTTTTTTATCTTAGTAAAATTCTTCCTCTCCTTCACAGCTATATTCTTCAACTCTCTTTCTCTCTCTTTTCTTTTTCCTCCCATCTCCTACTATCCTTTATCTCATAAACTGATAGCGACGTCTCTTCTCTCTCCCCACCTTATCTATGCAGCAGTATTGGATCTTTTCATCCATGATTTTAGGTTTTTTTTTTTCTCTTCCCCTTTTCCTTTCGCTCGCCGCTCGGAGCTCTTCGGCCCCCATCCGCTGCTCCTCATGCATTCTCTTCTATACCTATACATGATTTCTCATGACCAAATCCAACGTGGATATACCATCTTCATTTGAGGGTGGTAGAACCCACTATTTATTTTAAATTTTTATTATTCTCTTTTATCTTAGTAAAACCCTTCCTTTTCCTCACAGCTGTATCCTTCAACTCTCTTTCTCTCTCTTTTCTTTTTCCTCCCATCTCTTACTATTATTTATCTCCTAAACCGATAGCGGCGTCTCTCCTCTCCCCTCACCTTACCTATGCTGCGGTTTTGAATCTTTTCACCCATAATTTTAGGTTTTTCTTTTTCTCTCCCCCTTTTCCTCCCGCTCGCCGCTCGGAGCTCTTTGGCCCCCATCCGCTGCTCCTCATGCATTCTCGACAAGAATGGCATACGGTGCCATCACCGTCTGCCCATTCTCAACAATCATGGAATAACTATATTTTCATATTTTTATTTTTTTCATAAATTTTTATTTTTTTCATAAATTTTTATTTTTTTCATAAATTTTTATTTTTTTCTATTATCTACCCATCGCATCGCACGAGTTACTTCACTAGTATAGTAATATTGGGCCTCGCAGGTTCTGATAAGAATGGAGTATATTATTGCCTGGACCTGGTCCACACTTTAGTTGTAGACCGTGTATTTTTATTTTATTTTATTCATACTTCTAGTTTTATCATTTGATTTATGTTTTTTTGAAAATAATATCCGCTTCATTTAACTTTTACTAGAAATGAACTAAGGTATGTACGGTTAGTAATAATAATAATATTATATTTAGTTGAGTAGCAAAAAGATTAGGGGACGCTCAAGTGAAAATTATTTTATTTTGATTCAAAGTTTGGATGTTCTGATTATCGTTTTCTGGTCAATTATTGCCAAATTTGAATCTAGCTTTTCACGTTCATTTTTATATAAAAAAAAATTTATTCGAAAAAAATTTGTGACTCTTAAAGAAATTTTTATTTAAAATTTTATATTTGAAATAGGCTATATGGAGATAGGCTGACTGATTCACAATTAACATAAGGGACGACCAGTCCAAACAATAGTTTCTTCTCAAACAATCAAAATAAATAAAACGGTAACATATACAATTTGAATTGAAATTGTATAATATAATTTATTACTGTACTATTTTTTGAACCTTAAGGTTGCGTTTGGTCTCAAGGATATTCCAAAATAAAGGTGGATATCTCTCAATTTGTAACTAAACGGCGGAGAAACTGGATGAAACAATTTATTCTAGCCGAGCATTGTTTTTGAAGGAACTGAAAACAACTTTGTTCTTCTTTTTTATTTTATTTTTTAAATAGATATATTAATAAATATATTAATATAAATATTATCTATGATAATTAGGGGTGGAACTGGGCCAGGCTTGGGTCGCGTCATACAATACCCAACCCAGCCGCAAAAAATATCCGGCTTCGGGTCGGGCTTTTATCCAATATTTAAAAAAAATAAGGTCCGGTCCAGGCCCTAGTCCAATGGCCAATACCCATCAGGCTTTGTGGAGGCCCACTTAATGTATTTGTCACAGAGTATATATATATATATATATATATATATATATATATATTGTATAAAATTAAAATAAAATAATATATTCTCATATTAATAAATAATATATATTATATATATAATGTTAAGTTATATGTATATAACTATATAAAATAATACGTACTACATATTTTTACTTATAAATATATATAATTGTATATAATAATATTATTTGTAATATATCCTCATATGGAAACTAAATATTTAATTATATGTATAACATATCGTCATCTATCTATATATATATATATATATATATATATAAACAAAATATCCTATTTTGATAGCTAATGTATCAGGCTTTTGTGTCTGGCTAGGGCCGAGCTTGGGCATGTCCAAATAGACCCAAAACTTTTTTGGAGTTAAATTTTAAAGCCCGGCCCAGACCCAAAAGCCCGGCCTAGACCCAAAAGCCAGGCCCATAAATGACCTATCGGGCCGGGCCTTGTTTAGGCCCAGGTCTAGTTCCACCATTTATGATAATATAGTTATACTTAAATCTTATTATATAATATAAATTAATTAAATTTGATATATTATTTATTTTATTATTTTATCATTTATATATTAATATTTAATTATTTTATTTTTATTAAATATTATATATATTAAATTATTTTTTCATACATTATATATTTCTTTTAAATTTGTATTGAAATTTATAGTATTATTAATTAAAATTTTAAGGGTATTGATAGTATTATATTTTATTCATTACATATATTATGGATAAATTATATAAAATAAATTATTACATAAAATAAATTATTATATTAAATAGGGGCAATTGCTTATATACTCCTGAAAAGTTTTTGACCTTTTGATTTACCTCTCTTAGAAGGCTAATATTAAAAATATTTTTTTTACGTTCCAACCGATTTCAAATATACCCCTAGAGTTAAATTCTGTTAATGAACGGTTAGCAATAACTGTTATTTCTGTGAAATTACTATTTTACCCTTTCAAATATACTCTTCTACAATTACCGACTTTTCTTGTTCGCCCTTAAGTTAGGGGCACAAGAAGTATTTTGATTTTTGGTCTTTTCAAATATACTCTTCTACCATCACCAACATTTCTTATTTGCCCTTAAACTAAGGGCAAAAGAGGCATTTTTAATTTTTTATTAAACTCTTAGTAGATATTTAACTCACGTTTAATCCAAGTTAACTTAACGGGTAGTAACTGTATGAGTATTTTTGAATAACGAAGGAACATATGAGTGCTATATTGGAAAAAAAAAAAGTAGGGGTAAATGAGATATTTTCGAAGTTTCGAGGGGTATATAAGCAATTATCCCTATTAAATAAAAAATATACTGGTATAATTTGTTGTATAAAATATTATATTATAAATTATTATATAAAATAATTTTATAAATAATTTTAAATACATATATTGATATAAGTAAATTATTTTATTTTTTAAAATATATTTAGATATTTTTCTATACTTTTTACCAAAACGATACTAAGGATATTCTCTAGAATATCTCTTAATGTATCCAAATGCAAATTTACAGTTGTTGTAACTTATACCGGAATATCTTTTGTTCTCGAGAACAATAAAAGTATCCCCCAAAATACATGTTTTCATTTTCTTTTTTTTCTTTTAGTTTTTTTCCTAAAAAAATGTCAAGAGTTTTTAAGTACTTATTAGTCTTTTATTCTCCCCACTAATCTAAATCTACTTTTCCCTTGTCCAAAAATTACAACCTAAATACATAGTCGATAAAGGATACTAAGTAACCAAAATACAGAGAATGAAAAAGGATACGAACAGTAACAACAACCATGTTGGAAGGAAAAAAAATAGTATAACCTCATCTTCAAAATAATAAGAAAAAAATAATACCGAAGAGAGATGATGTTTATACGTGAATGATGCTTCATGTACCTTCATAATTAAAGACAAATCTCTTACACAAAACATATGGAGATATATGACACAAATGCTGCAAAAAGAACAAACAGCTTAAAAATTATGAACAGAAACATCTTTTACAACCAATAAATTGAGGAAATTGCCCGTAAACAAAATCAAAGTCGCTTTAGATATCATCCATGCTAATAAGCAGCTTTAAGGGTCGTGCTACCATCCATATATATTCAAGATGCTATATGAACATCCTGCTGCAAAATTTGTTTAACTAGTTTTTGAACTTTCGAGGTCGATATAAGCTGACATTTCTATCATAAATCTTCTGGCTGGGTCTTGCATTCATCTCGTGGTGCTGCACATTAGCAACAATGGAGATAAGCATAAAAAATACGTTACAATCATATAACTTTTGGGAGTTAAGCACGCACCTTAATAAACTACCTAATATAGTATTGCCAAATAGCCCTCTTATTGTATATAGGGCCACAAAACATGTAATCAGTTTTGCGATTGATCATTATGTACTTAACAAAAGTACCTATAGTATTACAAAATAGTCCTCTTATGGTACCCAGGATCAAGTGACCTACAGTCAACTCTGCAACATGAAGGATTGGGAGATTCGAGCATATAACAATGAATAATGAGTGTATTTCGCATGTTACAAGGTTACCAACACAGCAAAACAATATTGGATCTTAGTGGCATGTTAAGTTTTGCTTTGCACTTAAGTTGTTCCATGTTTCACGAAAGGAATTCATTCACATGTACTGACTCTGCTTTTCTTTTTTTTAAAGGAAAAACAATCTTTTCAGCATTGCAAGTGTTCTCGTCAACTTATGTGTTATAAGCTTTCAATCTGCAGCTTCAGTGCGCGCGTTTCTGTGCGTGCATGTGGACACATGTGTGCATCTCAGTAAACAAAATGTTCGAAAGGAGGATTCGCTTGTGCTAACTTACATCGTCGACAGCTTCTCTCAGCAGATGCACCTGCTCCTTCGACACCGTCCGCACCTGCCAACATTTCAAAAACAAGCTCATTTCAAAAACAAGCTCTTGTTTCACCAAACTGCATCTACTTAATGACACAGCAACCACCAACTGGAAATGGAACTGAGAATTAGAACGCGGCGTGAACGTTTTCCAACCGACCTTCTTAACGATGGTCCACACCACTCCCTCAGTGCAAGGTGGGGTTGTGAGCGAGCCCATGTATCTGTAGTACTTCCTGCTTCCCCTCTTTATACTTCTCGGATCCACAACCCCCACCTTTTCCTCTGCTTCATGTGTGTCACTCATCTTCTTAATGTATGACTCCATCTGTAAAATGCCCGTATAAACATTAAGAAAAGGATTTCTATAAAGCAATGTAGTTGATAGGGGTACTGTGTTTATGCTATTGCCTCATTTCATCATTAATTCGGTCCGAAATAAGATCCTATCAATTGACAACCAAATGAACTGAATAAATCAAATTTAAAATAGTTTAGTCTGAGCGAAGTTCACTTCTCAAACCGAACCGATCTGAGCCATGTATACCCCGTTTTTAGTTATCAGCATTAGAATAAGTCTCTTAATCGATCTGGGCAATAAACATACCCCGGCTAGGAACGGATCGGGCCGGCCGGTCGTGTACAAAATCCCGACCACGGCGATCTTCTGATCAGCGCTCTGATGAACCATGTGCATCTCCAGGGAGTATCTGCCACAAATCATTAATTAGTACAAACAAACATTGATCTCTACATCCACTTCATGTTAAATTAGTAGATCAATGTGTGATCATGAGCAATTAATTAATTAATTAATTACCTCCGGCCATTGATGGTGTGCTCGGAGGGAGAGTGCCAATGCAACTGTTTGAGATTATACTTAGTCCCGTTGATCCATAGCGCCCCTGCGTCATCCTCCCATTCGAGCTAAATCCACGTATCATTAAACAAAAGTAGCCAAATTAATAAAAGAGGAAGAAAAAAAGAGGGGCTAATAATAAATAATTAATACCATTATATCATGGCCGCGATTCTTTAAGATGGCGTTAGAAGGCCTATAAGAACGCTGCAGCTTCCCCAGCGAGGAAACTGTTTGAACCCTTTTGTTCAGGAGATCGATAGGGGATTGCGATTGACCCTTCCCACACGCACCCCATTCCTTGTGGATCTCTCCCCAGTGCTCAGGCCCATTTTCGCTCCCTTCAACGTAGCTAAACTCCTCCTCATGCTCTACCCCACCCCCCCAAAAAAAAAACAATTTAGTGGCCCAAAAGAAAAGGAAAAAAAGGAAAAAAAAAGAACTTAAAACAAGAAGGGGAAAGAAACAACAACATACCAACTTCTTGGGAAGTGGAAAAGGGGACGGAGAGGAGGAGGAGGAGGGAGATGGTGGTAATGAAATTGCTGTGGAGGGGCATGTTCTTGTTTTTGTTGTTGGTGGATTAAAATTGCATGCTAATGTTGTGCAAAAGAGGCGGATGCGAATTGCAGTGGGTAATGGGGGTGTGGTGGTGGTGTTATTAAATAGTATCGGGAGCTTTGGAGCATGTGCTTGTTAATTAATTGTTTATTAGGGTAGAAGAGGCGTCGGAGTACTAGGTCTTCCGTAGGTAGAGAGGAAAAATTTTAGGATGCACAGATTATATTAGTGACATAGTATTTCCAATCAATTAACTAATAATTTTTTTATTTATCCTTTTCATTATAATTATAAAAAAATATTTTCACACAAATAAACTGACACGTGGGGCCCGCTAAATAAAGATGTGTCGAGTGTTTAAAGAAGAAAACGTTTTCACACAAAAAGACAAATCGACCGCGTCCTCATTTTGGGGAGTCCCAACAGGTTTTTTTTTTAAAAAAAAAAATAAGAGGGAGAGAAAAATTCCATAAAGACGAAGTCCGTACAAAAATATGTAGAGGGATTGGATTAAAATAAATAAATATATATATATATATATATATATATAATTTATCTGAATTATGAATCAGCTATTCAATTTTTTAAAATTTTAATTTTATTAGTTAACTTTTTAATTTATGTGATTTAAGTCGGTCAACAATACTTTTACTTTAAATTTTAAACTAATTATCTAGTTGCGAGAATTACATGAAATATATCAATTTTGAAATCAAAATACCGTTGACCGACTAAAATTAAACAAATTAAGAAATGGATAGTAAAATTAAAATTCTTAAAGGTTGAATAACTGATTTAAAATGGTCTATAATTTAAATAAGTTGTACCATTTTACGAAAAAAATTAATTAATAGATGAGTTTTAGAAAAAGAGGTTGGATAAATAGTATTAATTTATATAATTTATACGATTATATTTTTATTTAAATCACGAAAGGGCTTAAATTTTGTACCAAAAAAGTTATTACCTAGTTTAAATTAAGTGGACTAAAAAAATTAGATATCAACATTAAATTTTAGAAATAATATTTAATATGTCTTTCAAAACTTTACAAATATTCTATTTATTCTCAGATGACCAAAGTACTTTCATTGGCTTCAAAAGATTTCTTCAAATATTAAGGAATTGAATTTTAGAAGGATACTTTGAATATTGAAGGGATAAATTCAAAAAAATTTAATAGCAATAAAAATTTATAGGTAGAAGTTCCTAAATTTATAAGATTAGATAATTATACATGTTTACCTTTTAATATATATATATTTTTAATATTACACCAAAAACGTATTGTACACGTCACGAAGCTTCGCTGAAAATGAGATGTTCCTTCTTAGTACTACCTATAGTACTATTGGGGCCACCACTTTAGCTATAGACCGCGTATTTTATTATTATTATTATTTCATATTTCTAGTTTAATGATCTGCGTTATATTTTGTTTAATAATATCTTACCTAGGGTTTTTTTTTTTTTTGAGAGAGAGAAAGATATGATGCTATATGCTTCATTCAATTTTTATTAGAAATAAATTCAGTTAACTATGCAAGGTTAGTACTAATATTTTATCTAGTTGAGTGGACAAAAATTAGGAGGTGCTCAAGTGAAAATTATTTTCTTAGATAAAATTGCAACGATTATTTTCTGATCAACTATTGTCAAATTCTGAATCTTAGCTTTTCTTGCTCATTTTTATACAAAAAATTTTTATGTGGAAAAAAATTATAACTCTTAAAAAAATTCTGATTTAAAATTTTATATTTGAGATAGGCTATAGGGAGGATTGGCTGACTGATTCACAACTAACGTAACAGACGACCAAGTCCGAATAATAATTTCTTCTCAAACAATCAAAATAAATAAAAACGTATAATATAATTTATTAGTGTACTATTTTTGAACCTGTTCATATATATTTCGTCGTAAATCGACGACTAAATTATTCAATCGAAAGAGAGTACGGAAAAACTATACCTTGTCGTGTAAATTTGAAACTGCTAGTAGACTAAGCACCATCTACCCCATCAGGTCACTTAACGTGTTTCCACACTCCAAAGGGAAAAAAAAAAAAAAAATTTATAACAGTTATAGTACATATATAGAATATAATAATTTTATATTAAAATAATATTTAAAAATAAATTTATTTTTATATTTAATTTTATCAAATATAAAAATATTTAATTGAATATTATCGTCTTGTGATCGAGAAGAATCACTCCCGGACGAGCGCTCCCATTAATGGTTTTAATTTGGATTTGCTCAAGAAAATCTTTTCACACGTGTTACACGCATATAATTAGTACTAATATTAATTATATTACGATATACTAAATTAAAGAAAATTTACATTATTTTTTAAGTATAAAGAATAATTCAGCAGCCTTGATTGCCAAGCGATTTTAATACTTAAATTGGAGAGATCAAATTACTACTATGATATATTACAACAATTTTCTTCTATAAAATAATTTGTTATAATTTTCAAAAATGCTTTAAAGGTCTCATCTACTACGCAGTACAGGTATTTTTATAATATTTTGTTGCAGTTGTTGTTGATATCTTTTAACTATTCCACATCAACAAGTGGTCATAAAACTTTGACTAAATATAAGAAATACTCTGCACGAAATAGTTACATATATTCAAACAAGTACCGTACTTATATTTTGGGAAAAAAAATGATACATTGAAAAGCCCCGTCAATTTTATTTTATTATAATTGACATTACTTTGACTTTTAAAATTTTCAATTTGTTCTTTTAATCAAAAGAAGAATTCTTATTGAATATTTATTCAGTAGCAATTGTCTTAAACAAAATGAGTTCAATCACTTTCAATTAAAAAAATTACAAAGACTAACAACTAGCAGCTAATAAAATTATCGAACGAAGTATAATCCCCACCTCGAGAAATTAAAACTATGCAATAAAAGAGAAATATTAAGAGCTCTCTTTCAGAATCAGTCCATAATGTGTGTTTGTCTTATATGAAGTTTTCGGCAGAACAACATAGCGCAAATAAGCTGTGATTATTTGTAACAACCTGGCATACTAGTAATAATAAATATTTAGGTCTAGTTATTAAATTTTAAGCCCTAACGTCTTCGTTAATCCAAATTACACACACAGTCCAAGTTTTCCTTGTTTAGGTCCTAACGTCCTCGTCAACCCAATTAGACACACAACCCAAGATCATCAGACCCTGACGAGGAGTCAGCCCAATTATACACAGTTCAAAGCCTCAAACTACTAGCCCAAAATGCTTAAAAATAGTTATTATTATAATGGTTCAGCGTCTTTTATATACTTAATCATAATTTCGTTCTCATCTGATATAGAACTATTGAGGTATCATATTGTTGATGTTCAGAATTCACACTAGAATGGTTACTTTAGTGAGGGCCCATCTTTAAGAAAAGAAATATTGTAGATCAAAATCACACAAATCTCGACGAAAAGATGAAGGAAGGAACTGCAACTGAACACATGTTTAAGAAACAAAATGTTATAGAAGAAGATGCAGTAACACCTAGCTCAACTCACTACAATAATTGAAAAAGGTATCAAGCAACTCCAATTAGTATACAAGGCGAAACCATTACGCAAAGTATAGATCTATATGATGTAGTCAAATGTATGAGCAACTTACAGTTTCCGCGTATCTACCGTCCCTAGCGCAAGTGACAAAGGACTTGGTGGTTGGTACCCGAGGTTCCGAGTTCGAATCCTAGTTGATTCATATTTCCAGCTAAATTTATTTTTTAAAAAAATAAACGAAACGGGTAGCGTGCTACCTTTCTCTCAAAAAAACTTACAGTTCCCGCGTATACTTCTCAAAAGAGAAAAAGAAGTGTCTTGAATATATATATAAAAGCATTCACATCAAAGCAAAAGTCCTTTTGAATGTAGTAGAGTAGAACAACCTAGAGGGAGAAAGAAAAACACTTGTGAATTAGCGTCATTTTGCCGCAGCGAATCCATAATAGAATTTCTTTGAGGGAAAATGCTACCTAGACCTTATCCTAATCTACGAATTTGATTCATTATTTTTGGGATTCGATATACCACATCATTTGCAAACCAAACCGGTTGCGAACTTAAAAATGCGATAACTAACCCTCATCGATCTCGATGTTTCTATGTTACTTAATATAACACTACGGTCTTGTTTGGCTAGACATGCCGGCTCGCTTTCGAAAAAAAAATGTAGGATTTTACGGTCGCGTATGGAACTGCATGTGCGATCGCAAAATTCAAACAGGCTGTAGTTGTTGCATACCGAAGAGCTGCGTACAACACTTGGCCAAACACCTATTTTTAGCCCAGCAACCTAACCGAGTAATCTGGGACAAGGAAGTTTTTTTTTTTTTTTTTTTTTTTGAGAGAAAGGTAGCACGCTACCCGCTTCGTTTATTTCTTTTGAAAATAAACTTAGTTGAAAATGTGAATCAAGTAGAATTCGAACTCAGAACCTCGAATACCAACCACCAAACCTTTTGCCACTTGCGCTAGGGACGGTCGGTACAAGGAAGTTGATATTTGCATTCCTTCAATATCTAGAGCTTCAAGTGTTTTCTTTTTCTTTTTTTTTCTTTTAATTTTTTCTTAAAAAAATATCCAGAGTTGAAGTACTTATTAGTCTTTTATTCTCCGCACTAATCTAAATCTACTTTTCCCTTTGTCCAAAAATTTCAACCTAAATACATATAGTCGATTAAGGATAGTAAGTAACCAAAATATAGAGAATGAAAAAGGATACCAACTAACAACCATGTTGGAAGAAAAAAATAGTATAATCACATTTTCAAAAAAGAAAAGAAGAACACCGAAGAGTGATGATGTTTATAGATGAATTGATGCTTCATGTACCTTCATTATTAAAGACAAATCTCTTACACAAAACATATGGGGAGATATGGCACAAATTTGAATATTGGGTTTTAGAAAAATATTTTGAATATTGGATGGTAAATTTGAATATTTTTAATAGTAATATATAAGTAAAAGTTTCTAAAAATTAAATAATTATTTCAAAATATACAAAAGAACGATTCTATAATGTTTACCTTTTAATATATATGTTTTCTAATATTACACCAAACATGTTTTGTACATGTTACGTACAAAGCTTCGCTGGCAAAGAGATGTTCCTTCTTAGTACTACCTATAGTACTAGTGGGCTTCACACTGACGTGGTGACTTAATTAATCAAATAATTTTTTTATATTTATCTAATCTATTATGATTATAAAAAAATATTTTTATTATACTCTTTTTTAAATAGAGATATATTATGATTGGCTTGTTATGATGATGTGGTACAAGAATTGACACAGTAGACTTTCTCCTCGTAGGTGCCGTAGAAATGTGGTATATTATTGCCTGGACCTGGTCCACTACTTTAGCTATAGACCTTGTTTTTTTAAAAATTTTTTTTTCATACTTCTAGTTTAATCATCCGATTTATGTTTTTTTTTTAAATAATATCCGCTTCATTTAATTTTTACAAGAAATGAACCAAGGTATGCACGGTTAATAATAATATCATATTTAGTTAAGTGGCAAAAAATTTAGGAGACGCTTAAGTGAAAATTATTTTATTTTGGTTCAAAATTGCAATGTTCTGATTATCGTTTGTTGGTCAATTATTGCCAAATTTGAATCTAGCTTTTCACATTCATTTTTATACAAAAATTTTTTATTCGGAAAATGAACCAAGGCTTCGTTTGGTTCAGGGTTAAGTAAGAATTGGTTATTCCAGGGATAGGGTTAAGTTCAGGGTTAAGTCTGGAATAGACCAATTTTGCGTTTGGATGAAAATTGAGTTGTTTCCAGGATTAAGAAAAATAGCGTTTGGATAGATTAGATGGAATAAGAAGAATAGTGGGTAATTATAAATAGAAAATAATGATTTGACCCTAATTATTATATTTGAATTTGAATTTTTTATTTTTTATTTTATATTTAAAATTTAAATAGATAACTTTTATAAAATTAAAAAATTCAAGTATAAAATTTTAAATATTAAATATCAAATTTAAAATTAAAAATTTAAAATTTAAAATTTAAAATTAAAAAATTAAAATTTTAAAATTTAAAATATTAATTTTAAGATTACAAATTATAAATTTTAAAAAATTTAAAAAATAAAATTAAAAATTTAAATTTATATTAAAAATTAAATTGGGGTGGGATTAACTTTAATCCCACCCCAATTCTAGGGGAGGGGTGGGGTTTGTTAACCCCACCCTATCCTGGGATAACCCCAAGGGGTGGGGTTAACAAACCCCACCCCCACTTTTTCTTGTTTGGGGATAAAGGGGGGGTTAACCCCCTTAACCCCCCTTTAACCCCGAACCAAACACTACCTAAAGGAACTTTCATTTAAAATTTTATATTTGAGATAAGCTTTAAGGAGATTGGCTGACTGATTCACAACTAACATAAGAAATGACCAAATCCGAACAATAATTTCTTCTCAAACAATCAAAATAAATAAAACGGTAACATATACAATTTGAAATGAAATTGTATAATATAATTTATTACTGTACTTATTTTTTGATCCTTAATGAGTTTGGTACCAGGGATATATCCCGGAACAAAAAAGAATATCTCTTGATTTGTAACCAAACGGTGGAGGAACGGGATGTAACAAGTTATTCTGGTCAAAACGGGTTGTTTTAGAACAGCCCGTTAAAGTCGTTCCAAAGAAAAAACTGAGAATAACTTTGCTCTTCTCTTTATTTTATTAAATAAATAGATATATAAATAAATATGTTAATATAAATATTATCTATGATAAATTGATAATATATTTATATTTAAATCTTGTTATATGATATAAATTAATTAAATTTGATATATTATTTATTTTATTATTTATTATTTATATATATTAATATTTCATTATTTTAATTTTATTAAATATTAAATTTTTGCATACAATATATATTTCTTTTAAATTTGTATGGAAATTTATAGTATTATTAATTAAAATTATATGGATATTGTCAGTATTATATTTTATTCATTACATATATTATGGATAAATTATATAGAATAAATTGTTGCATAAATTTAATTATTATATAAAAAAAAATAAATATACTGATATAAATTAAATTGTTATATACAATATTATATTTTAAATTATTATATAAAATAATTTTATAAATAATTTTACATTAATATACGGATAGAAATGAATTATTTTATTTTTTAAAATATATTTACACATTGTTTTAGACTTTTTACTAAAACAATACTAACGATATCGTCCAGAATATCCCTTAATGCATTCAAACTCAAATTTACAATTGTTCTAGGTTATACCGAAATTTCTCTTGTTCTCGTAAATAATAAAAGTTATCCCCCAAAATAAGTTTTTTTATTTTCTTTTTTTCTTTTAATTTTTTTCTTAAAAAATGTCCAGATTTGAAGTCTTTTATTCTTCCCACTAATCTAAATCTACGTTTCCCTTGTCCAAAAATTACAACTAAATACATAGTCGATAAAGGATACTAAGTAACCAAAATGCAGAGAATGAAAAAGGATACCAACAGTATCAACCATGTTGGAAGAAAAGAAAAAGAAAAATAGTATAATCACATTTTCATAAAGACAAATCACTTACACAAAACATATGGGTAGTTATGGCACAAATGCCGCACAACAAATAAGCAGCTTAAAAATTACGAACAGAAACATATTTTACAATCACTAGATAGAGGAAATTGCCTGCAGACAAAATCAAAGTCGCTTTAGATATCATCCATGCTAGTAAGCAGATCTAAGGGTCGTGCTACCATCCATATATATTCAAGATGCTATATGAACATCCTGCTGCAAAATTTGTTTAACTAGTTTTGGAACTTTCGAGGTCGATATAAGCTGACATTTCTATCATAAATCTTCTGCATGGGTCTTGCATTCATCTCGTGGTGCTGCACATTAGCAATAACAGAAATAAGCATAAAAATATGTTACAATCATATATCTTTTGGGAGTTTAGCGCGCATCTTAAGAAACTACCTAATATAGTATTGCAAAATAGCCCTCTTATTGTATATAGGGCCACAAAACATGTAATCAGTTTTGCGATTGATCATTATTATGTACTTAACAAAAGTACCTATAGTATTACAAAATAGTCCTCTTATGGTACCCAGGATCAAGTGACCTACAATCAACTCTGCAACATGAAGGATTGGGAGATTCGAGCATATAACAATGAATAATGAGTGTATTTCGCATGTTACATGGTTACCAACAAAGCAAAACAATATCGGATCTTAGTGGCATGTTAAGTGTTGCTTTGCACTTAAGTTGTTCCATGTTTCACAAAGGAATTCATTCACATGTACTGACTATGCTTTTCTTTTAAAAAGAAAATTCTTTTTCACATTTCAAGTGTTCTCCTCTAACTTATGTGTTATAAGCTTGCATTCTGCAGCTTCAGTTCCCTTTGAAAATCTGAGCGCGGTGCGCGTGAGTCTGTGCGTGCATGTGGACGCACGTGTGCATCTCAGTAAACAAAAGGTTCGAAAGGAGGATTCGCTTGTGCTAACTTACATCGTCGACAGCTTCTCTCAGCAGATGCACCTGCTCCTTCGACACCGTCCGCACCTGCCAACATTTCAAAAACAAGCTCATTTCATTCTATATATCTTGTTTCACCAAACTGCACCTACTTAATGACACAGCAACCACCAACTGGAAATGGAATAGAGAATTAGAACACGGCGTAAACGTTTTCAAACCAACCTTCTTAATGATGGTCCACACCACTCCCTCAGTGCAAGGTGGGGCTGTGAGCGAGCCTATGTATCTGTAATACTTCCTGCTTCCCCTCTTTATACTTCTCGGATCCACAGGCCCCAAGTTTTCCTCTGCTTCATGTGTGTCGCGGATCTTCTTAATGTATGACTCCATCTATAAATAATGCCCGTATAAACATTAAGAAAAGGATTTCTATAAAGCAATGTAGACATGTAGTTGATAGGAGTACTGTGTTTATGCTATTGCCTCATTTCATCATTAATTCGGTCCAAAATAAGATTCTATGAATCGACAACCTAATGAACTGAATAAATCAAATTTAAAATAGTTTAAACGATGCGGCCAAGTTTACGGTACTGTTGAGTTCAGCAATTTTTACAATCGGCTCGGACAAATTTTTAAACGGACATAACTTTTTATTTGAGCGTCCGTTTTCAGCATGCAGCCGATTCAAAAAATATTTTTCGAGATCTACACGCCCAACTACAAAACCGTACTCTGTTCGAGTTTGGAACCCAAATTTAACTGTCTTGTCCTTCGAATTTGCACTTTTAAATTATTTATAGAAAGCTTTGTTTTTTTCCCTATTTTGAGTCGGATTCTTTCGTTATTTCTGATCGGTTTAGGTTTAGGGATACATTAAATTTTGTTATCTTTTGTCATAATAGGATTTGGATATCGTCCCTGGTTAATATAATTAGCTTTCGTACACTTGTATACTTCTTTCCTCTCTATGCGACTTATGCGTACGTCATTTAGTTTGAGTGGAGTTTTCTATTCAAATCGAACTATATCGGTCAGGTTCGTCCCCACACACACAAAGAAATGAAACTACTAAAACCGAACCGATCGTATACCCCGTTTTTAGATATCAGCATTAGAATAAGTCTCTTAATCGATCTGGGCAATAAACATACCCCGGCTAGGAACGGATCGGGCCGGCCGGTCGTGTACAAAATCCCGACCGCGGCGATCTTCTGATCAGCGCTCTGATGAACCATGTGCATCTCCAGGGAGTATCTGCCACAAATCATTAGTACAAATAAACATTGATCTCTACATACACTTCATGTTAAATTAGTAGATCAATGTGTGATCATGAGCAATTAATTAATTACCTCCGGCCATTGATGGTGTGCTCGGAGGGAGAGTGCCAATGCAACTGCTTGAGATTATACTTAGTCCCATTGATCCATAGCGCCCCTGCGTCATCCTCCCATTCGAGCTAAATCCACGTATCATCAAACGAGTTTATAAATAAGGGAATATCCACCAAAACTAATAAAAGAGAGGGATATTAATAATACCATTATATCATGGCCGCGATTCTTTAAGATGGCATTAGAAGGCCTATAAGAACGCTGCAGCTTCCCCAGCGAAGAAACTGTTTGAACCCTTTTGTTCAGGAGATCGATAGGGGATTGCGATTGACCCTTCCCACACGCACCCCATTCCTTGTGGATCTCTCCCCAGTGCTCAGGCCCATTCTCACTCCCTTCAACGTAGCTAAACTCCTCCTCATGCTCTACCCCACCCCCCCAAAAAAAAACAATTTAGCGGCCCAAAAAAAGGAAAAAAAAAAAGAACTTAAAACAAGAAGGGGAAAGAAACAACAACATACCAACTTCTTGGGAAGTGGAGAAGGGGACGGAGAGGAGGAGGAGGGAGATGAGGGAGAGGGTGGTAATGAGATTGCTGAGGAGGGGCATCTTGTTGTTTTCGTTGCTGGAATAAAATTGCATGCTAATGTTGTGCAAACGAGGCGGATGCGAATTGCAGTGGGTAATGGGGGTGTGGTGGTGGTGTTATTTATAGTATCGGGAGCTTTAAAACCACGTGCTTGTTAATTAATTGTTTATGAGGGTAGAAGAGGCGTGAGAGTACTAAGTCGGAGGTGGAGAGAGTCGTCCTAAAACAACAACATTAAAAAAAAAAAATTGCTTATATAGGGCTGAAAATTTTTGACTTTTTTTAATTTATCAATTTTATAACGTTAATATTAAAAATAGCTTTTTAATATTTAAATTATTTTAAATATATTTATAGAGTTAAATTCTGTTAGTGAACTGTTCGTGTCGATTTTCTCTGACCGTTGACTCGGTCAAAAACCCTCTTTCGAAAAGAGCGCAAGGAGGTGGAACTGCTACTACTGATGACCCTCGAAGTCTGCGCCCACTAATAGATCAAACGATTCGGTTGAGCAGGGATCGGCTCAATTGGATTCTATCTCACTTCACTAATTAAAACCGAAGACACAGGAAGATGGTACTCGACTGATCAAAAACTCGGTTGAATGAATCGAGTCATTGTATTATAGGGAAGGCTGGATTATAAGTACAGTTAAGACTACTCCTAAGAAAAGCTGTAAATGCTGGAAGGATAAAGATTACAAGTAAAATACTCCTAGAAAAACTGTAAATGTTGAAAGGGTAAAAATTACATGTTGACTACTCCTAGAAAAGTTGTAAATACTGAAAGTAGAAATATTGAAAATGCAGTGGTCTTCTCGTTCGTGGGAGAGAAAGCCCTCTATTACAGGCTTTGAAATTACTATTTATAGTAGTATCTTATCAACCCACATTATTGGTCGATTTTAGTTATGGGGTAGTGCTATAGCCATGATCTCGTAAATTACGCCCCATGATCGCGAAGTTACGCCCCACTTCTCAACCGTTCCCGCCTAAGGTCTCTTCACCTTCAGGCGTTTTGTTGTCGGCTCCTGGTGTACGATATGTCCTTATTTTTTTGACTCGTGCGTGGGCCAGTCCGTCTATCTTATGACGCGTTAATTTTTGGCATTAACATGAACTATTAGCAACAATCATTATCTCTATAAAATTACTATTTTATCCTTTCAAATATACTCTTCTATTTTCACCAACTTTTTTATTTGTCTTTAAGTTAGAGGCAAAAGAAATATTTTAATATTTTATCTTTTCAAATATATTCTTCTATCATTATCGAGAGATATTTTAATTTTTTTAACTCTGTTATAAATTTAACTTAAATTTAATCCGAGATAACTTAACTGATACTAACAGCGAAATTATTTTTAAATAATAAAAAAATATACCAGAGATATATTTGAAACACAAAAAATATATTAAATATTTTAAAAGCCAAAAATATATTAAATATTATCCAAAAACATGTTGGCCACTCTGACCCAACGACCACCTCCGTCGCGAGGAGGTAATGCCTTGTCTAGCCTCCTTAGAATTTTTTTTTTCCAATTTAGTCTTATTTTAAAAAATATTCTCAATTTAGTCTCTTTTTTATAGATTAGAAAAAAAAAGAGATCAGTTAATAACTTTTTATATAGGTTTATATGTTAATTGGGTGAGAGATTATATTTTTTTCTCTCCTCTTCCATTTTTCAAGACTTTTCTCTCACTCTCTTTCTCTCTCTCCGGACCGAAACTCGAACCGAATTGATTTTACATTATATAATGTTTGATATTATATTAAAATTTGTATTTTAAATTTCTCTCACTCTCTTTCTCTCTCTCCGGACCGAAACCCGAACCCAAATTGATTTTACATTATATAATGTTTGATATTATATTAAAATTTGTATTTTAAAAATTTAAATTTAATGTATTATGTTTTGAAATATATAAAGAAAAATAATTGTTTCTCTCTCTCCTCCTCAACAAATATAAAGTATACCAAAATATAGAGAGAGAGAGGTGTGGTTGGGGAGGAGAGAGAAAGAGAATGAGAGAAAGGTCTTAAAAAACGGGAGAGGAGAGAAAAATATAATCTCTCACCCAATTAACATATATATATATATATATATAACTTATTAACTTATCTTTTTTTTCTTAATTTACAAAAAGGAAGTTAGATTGAGAATATTTTTTAAAAGAAGGTTAGATGGATTTTTTTTTTTCTTCTAAAGAGACTAGACAAGGCATTACCTAAGTCGCGAGGCATGTATCTGTCAAATCGTTGGCGCTAACCATTAATCCCAAAAGCTCAATCTATTAGAAATAGGCAACCAATTCACTTAAAGCGTACAGATACAGCGCCCACGGGTCTCGATTGTGACTCGGCCCCACCAGCCTCACGCCACTTCGAACATGACTCGGCCCACCCAGCCTCACGCCATTTCGAACATGACTCGGTCCAACATGGCCTCTCGCCACAGGACAGGATGCTGGTCCATTTATGCCAACAATCCCCCCTCCAGCACATGGACACATTCGCAGCATGCGGGGCCAACAAACCTCCTGGACACATTCGCAGCATGCGGGGCCAACAATCCCCCCTCCAGCATCTGGACACATTCGCAGCATGTGGGAATCGAACCCGTGACCACTGGCTCTGATACCACTTGTCGGATCGTTGGCGCTAACCATTAATCCCAAAAGCTCGAGCTATTAGAAATATGCAACCAGTTCACTTAAAGCGTACAGATACAGCGCCCACGGGTCTTGATTTTAATTCGGTCCCACCAGCCTCACGCAACTTCGAATATGACTCGGCCCACCCAGTCTCACGTCATTTCGAACATAATTTAACCCAACATAGTCTCTCGCCACATGACAGGATGTTGGTCCATTTAAGCCAACAGTATCCATCGTTAACTATCACGGAATTTTTTTCAAAAAATATAAACTGACCCGTGGGGGCCGCTAATAAAGATGTGTCGAGTGTTTTAAAAAGAAAACGTTTTTCACACAAAAAGACAAATCGACCGCGTCGTCGCTTTGGGGAATCCCAACAGATTGTTCCAAAAAAAAAAAAAAAAATGGAGAGAGAAAAATTCTATGAAGGCGATCTCCGTAGAAAACAACAGAGAGGAGGGATTGAATTGGATTAAAAAGAAATAAAAATAAAAACACACAAAATTTATCTGGATTATGAATCATTATAAGTTAACTATTTAATTTTTCAAAATTTAAATTTTATTAGCCAGTTTTTCAATTTATTTGATTTGTTGTTAATCAATGATACTTTTACTTTAAATTTTAAGTCAATTATTTATTTTAATAAATTTATAATTGTATGAAGTACATCAATTAAGCCTGTAAAATTGAATGATGCATTTAAATTTTGAAGTTAGAATACTATTTACTGACTAAAATTAAATAAATTAAAAAATTAGAGAGTAAAATTAAAATTATTAAAGATTGGGTAGCTAATTTAAAATGATCTATAATTTACCATTTTACCAAAAAAAAGTTAATCAATAGATGAGATTTAAAAGATGTTAGATAAATAGCATTAATTTATATAATTTATAAGATTATATTCTTATTAAAATCAGTAGTAGGCCTAAATTTTGTGCCGAAAAAATTATTAACTAGTTTAAATTAAGTAGACTAAAAAAATTAAATATCAACACTAACTTTTAGAAATAATATTTAATATGCCCTTCGAAACTTCAAAAGTATTTTATTTATTCGCAAATGATCAAAGTACTTTCATTGGCTTCAAAAAGAATTTTCAAATATTCAGGAATTGAATTTTAGAAGAATATTTTAAATATTGAAGGATAAATTTGAAATTTTTTAATAACAATAAAAAATATAAATAAAAGTAAGTCCCGAAATTTTATATGATTAGATAATTATTTTAAAATATACCGAAGAACAATGATACTTTACATTTTTACCTTTTAATATATGTATATTTTTTATATTACGCCAAAGACGTATATTGTACATGTTACGAAGCTTCGCTGAGAATGAGATGTTCTTCTTAGTACAATTGGGCCCACTATTTTAGCTGTAGACCGTGTATTTTATTTTATTTTCATATTTCCAATTTAATCATCTAATTTATATACTTTTAAAAAATAATAACCTACCTAGTTTTTTTTTTTGAGAGAGAAAAGGACAAAAAATTATCTAATCCATTAGAAATGAATTTAGCTAGTTATGTATGGCTAGTAATAATATTTTATCTAGTTGAATGGCCAAAATTTAGGAGGCGCTTAAGTAAAATTTATTTTATTTTAGACCAAAATTGTGATGATCTTGTTATCGTTTTGTGATCAATTATTGTCAAATTTGAATATAGTCATTCTCGCTCATTTTTATATAAAAAAATTTTATTTAGAAAAAGAATATAACTCTTAAAAAAAAATTTGATTTAAAATTTTTTATTTGAGTATATACGGGAATAGGCTGATTGATTCACAACTAACGTGGACGACCAAGTCCGTATAATAATTTCTTTTCAACCAATCAAAATAAATAAAAAAATGACATATACAATTAAATTGAAATTGTTTAATATAATTTATTAGTGTACTATTTTTCGAACCCGTTCAAATATATTTTGTTGCAAATTGACGACTAAATTATTCAATGGAAAGAGAGTACGGAAAATTGTACCGCGTCGTGTAAATTTGAAATTGCTAGTAGACTAAGCCCCGTCGACCGCATGTGTTTTATCACAAACCAAAGGGAAAAAAATTAAAATAATATTCTTTATAACAGTTATAATACGTATAAAATATAATAATTTTATATCAAAATAAATATTTAAATATAAATTTATTTTTATATTTAATTTTATCTGATATAAAGATAATTTTTTATAGAAATTCCTAAAAATCTATTAAAAAAACCACTAAAACAAAATTACTAAAAAAAATTAAAAAAAATTAAAAAAATTTAATCCTAATTATTTTTTTAGACGGCGTCACACCTACTACCCACTATAGGTATTTTTATAATATTTTGTTGCCGCTGTTGTTGTTGTTATCTTTTAACTATTCCACATCAACTAGTTATCATAAAACTTTGACTAAATATAAGAAATACTCCCTCAATTTTCTAAATTTTTAAATCTGAGTTCTTTTAATCAAACAACTAAGAATATTCATTCAATAGCAATTGTCTTAAACAAAATGACTTCAATCACTTTCAATAAATAAAATTACAAAACCGACCGTCCCTAGCGCAAGTGACAAAGGATTTGGTGGTTGGTACTCGAGGTCCCGAGTTTAAATCCTAGTTGATTCATTTTTTAAGCTAAATTTATTTTTAAAATAAATAAACGAAGCGGGTAGTTGCTACCTTTCTCTCAAAAATAAATAAATAAATAAATAAAATTACAAAGACTAACGACTAGTGGCTATAATAAAACTATCAAACATACTATAATCCCCACCTCAAAAAGCTACAATAATACAATAAAAGAAAATGTTGAGAATCGGTCCATTATGTGTTTTTGTGGTATGTAAAATGTTTGGTGGAACTGCAGAGGGCAAATAGTGATTGTTGACGTTCGCAATTCACACCAGATTGGTTATGACGCCGGCTTATGCCGTGTTGAGACTTGAGAGGGAAAAAAATAAACACAATAACACAATTCTTCAACAAAGATAAAAATATTTATTAATAGACTTTTAAAATTAATTACATTAACCGAACGCCATATATATATATATATGCTATGGCTACTATACTCTTATGAGTATAGACTCTTTTGTATTCATAAGTTTTTAGTCGTTGAATGAAGTGATGTGCGGTTAGGATGATAGTGGTCCCCTAGGGTAGAATGAGTGGTTGGTTGAATAGTATAATCTAACTGGTGAAAATGATTAAAGGGGTAGAGCTAACGACCAAGAACTTATGAGTACAAAGTGGTCTATACTCATAAGAGTATGGTAGCCGGACTATATATATATATATATATATATATAGAGGATCGATATCCGAATCCTATTACAATTGAAGATAATAAATTTTAGGAGCAATTTCATGACTATTCTTGTAAATTTTAAAAATATCACAAATACCCCACAAAACTTTGAAATATTATCAATACCTTCTCAAACCTTATAAATTATCATAAATATCATTGCCATAATCCTCTATTTGTTTCTGTTAATTTTTA
The DNA here is from genome assembly GCA_016920855.1 of Puya raimondii. Taxonomy (NCBI): domain Eukaryota; kingdom Viridiplantae; phylum Streptophyta; class Magnoliopsida; order Poales; family Bromeliaceae; genus Puya; species Puya raimondii. The sequence continues at coordinate 27,525,750 of JABWPP010000047.1, read as the reverse complement.
TAAGATAAAATGACATTTGTGCCCCTTATTATTGGTGAGTAAAAGTATACGGAGAACCCTCACCTATAGGTCTGTTTTAAAATTGACCCCTTCAACTTTTTTTTAATTAAGACCTCTTAAGCTTTCAGTTTTTTTATTAGAGTTTTTGCACATAATAAATTTTTTAATCGAGATATCTCATTCATTAATTTACTATTTTTTTTAAATTTGGCTAATAAAAATCACTCAATTGTAAAAAATAAAATAATATTGAGAAGATATAAATAAAAAAATATTAAAATTAATGGGGGTCATTCGAATGGCCTATAGGTGAAAGAAATTTTACACATTTTTATTTTATTGTAGAAGATGGATTTTATACGAATGTCACATGGAAAATACTTTACTATCAAGAATTTTGGCTATCTAATTTTGTGTGTGTGTAATGTATATAAATTATTATATTTGAATAGAATAAAAAAATAATTAACTCCTGAGGTAACATTGAATACTAATATTTACAGTTATATATCATGATAAACTGTATAATTTCATAAAGAAAAATAAAAAAGGAGCATGAGCATTATATTTAGTAAACTATAAATATTTTATTAAAAATTTTAGAAAGTAAAGTTGAGTTAGTATACAGTTCAAAATTTAGAACCGATCATCTAAATGACTTTAAATTTCTATACTTTGTTAAATTGATATTAGAGGCAAAAATGGTATTTAAAAAATAATGGATGATGTTTTTCATGGATTTTTTTACCTAAAGGGCATTCATGAGTATTTTTTTATCTTTAGAGGTGTATTGATGATATTTTCAACTTCAGAGGGGCATTTGTGATATAATGGCCTCCAAAAGGGGTATTGGTGAAATTATTCCTAAATTTTAATATATTTCTAAAGCTAAACCGATTAGAAATAACCAAATAATCAGACTCAATAGAAAAAATACAAAATTATTCGAAAATAATCTAAAAATGCAAAAACGAAGGACAAAACAATTGAATTTGGATCCCAAAAGACTTTGCAGTACAACGCATAGATCTCGAAAAATATTTTTCGAATTGGGATTGTATCTTAAAAACCGACACTCGAGTTAAAAGTATGACCGTTTAAAAAAAAAATTTCACTTATGATAAAAAATTGTCGAACTCAGCAGGATTTTCAGTCCAGTTTAGTTGAGTCATGCTTTTTCCGAAATTCTAACGGTAAATTGGTAGCAACAGATTATTTTAGTAGGGGCCCATGTGAGGCTCGCACACGTACTCTCTCACCTGGTCGCCAGTTCGCATATGGCTTGAGCTAGCGGTATTGCTCCACCCTGAGACAATTTGGAGTTCAAGAAAGCCAGACAGCACTCAATCTGCATGCTGTTGTTTTACGATCTCTTCTATCTTCTTAAATTTCTCTACTCATTGGATGTTGAAAGATTCTCTATCATCCTCGATGACCATCGTACTTGTAGAACGAGAAATTTCAGTCATATTTTAGAATGATGTTTCTAATTAATTTTGCATGAAGGACGAGAATACATCTTAGAACAACGCTTCGCACGCTTCCAAATCGATTGTTTTCCGGCTTTCATCTTTTTCAGTTTCTGATTTTTCGGAGTGATTTTCTATAACGGATATAACAGTTTGTAATCAGAATGGTATAGTGGTACATGGATCATATTTAGAAAACTTATTGTCATGGACTAAGTGATTTTGCTCGCCAAAGTTCATGCGGTGCCCACCTTCTTGCTCAAAGATGGTCAAACCTGCCTCGATCTTGCTAGTCTGAACCTCCGTGCCCTCAAAGACTAAGTGCAAGAAAGAGAAAACGAGAGAGAGGAATGGAAGTTCTCAAAAAAAAAAAAAAAAAAATCTCTATTACTTAGAAGCAAAAACTACATACACATTTTTTCTACTCTCTCTTGATCTTAATCAACCCTCCTACTTAATTATAGGCACATGATACATAAAATATATCTACTAACCAGACACATTAACTCACCCACTATTATTTTTAAAAAAAACCTACATGAATGCAAGGTGAACTCAAATGTTGTTCATGACTTTTGGATTTTCGCTTGCAATTTTAGAGGCTTTAATTCCAACAGTTGCACAACCCTTCATTTCCCACAGAATGCTGCTAATTTGGTGCTCTTTTAGCTACCCACTTAGCGAAGTTGGGTCAAAAACTTAGGCCGGACTAAAATTTTTCTAAGTCCCTCGTATACCTACTCTGATGATGTCTACTATAATAGCAAAACATTTTGCAGCAGAAACTTAATTTGTGTTGCCTAATTCAATGATCAAATTAATTCAAATCTATTTTGGTGTTTAACTCAAAAAGGTTTACAAAGTTGAAGGTTATTGATTCCTCTGTCAGGTCGAACCAAACAGCATCACAGCACCAAATTTGTTGCTTTTTGCCTCTGTAGTTCTCTTGGGTGCGCTTTAATATTGCGCAGATGGGGCAATTAGAACCGTCCCAAAATCACAAAAAGCTCAATGAAAAAGATGAAAGAGGAACTGCAAACAAACATGTTTAAGAAACAAAATGCTATACAAGAAGATGGAGAAACACCACAGATCAAGTTCAACTTGCTACAAGCATAGAAAAAGGCGTTAAGCAACTCCAAAAACTATACAAGTCGAACCACTACGCAAAGTAAATATTGCATTCATTTACTGTTGGTAGATCTATACGATGCGTCAAATGTCCGAGCAACTTACAGTTCAGTGTATACTTCTCATCAAAAAAGAAAGGAAAAAAAAAGTCTTACATATATGTGAGCATTCACATCTAAGTAAAAGTCCCTCTATGTGTCTGTTTAGCCCAATGTACGTATCATAGACTCTGTATAGGCAAAAACCTAACTACACTAATTCTTACTACTAAGATAATCTTATACCAGAACTTGACAAAAAGAGACTGCAAAGTGCAAAACATATCTATGATGAACTGTCTTCATAGTAGGCATCCTCGCCGCTGCTGCTCGAGTACTCAAGATCATCATCCTCCCAAGGATCTCTGAAAAAAGGAAGAGACAAACATTTCGTCTCGATGTCGTACTTCAAGGTAACATTCAAACACCCCAGTATGTCGAGGTTGCAAAGCGCGGTACACTTAGTCAGGATGGCTTCAAGCCCGTGATCGCTGAACCGCCCGTAGGCGAGCTCGAGGTGCTCGAGTTTTGGCATCGTGTCGGCCACGGCCAAGGCCTCGTCCTCGTCAATCTTGCTCTGGCTTGGCTCCCACGGCGGCATGTTTCGCTTCAGCTGAGTTAAAGACTTGCAGTGCCTCCCTATCGTCGCGATGCCCTTAGGGGTGATATTCATGCAGTTGCTGATGTCGAGCACTGTGAGCGCCGAAAGGGATTTCACGTGTTTCTCCACAGTCTGATCGGTTACCTCGCTCAGTGGGATCTGGAGGACCCGAAGAAAACTCGCAGTACTGCAAAAGGAGAGGAAAAAAAAAACAGAAAAATTGTTTGGCCGTCGAAGGTATTGACATTAAAAAGTTTACAATGATCTTTTGCTCAAAGATATTTATGAAGGATATAGAAAAGAAGAATCACCAAATTGGCTACTGAACTTATATCACACAAAGAAATATTCGACTAGATTGCACAGGAATCTATAGCCTAAAACAATGTATAATCGCTAATCCGGTGACGCAAATATACAGTATTGTACATTTATACTGGCCACAGCTCAATCAATCTAGATGAATTCAAAGATATAAAATATTTTTTTTTCCTGAAATCATTAGCTGAAAAGAAGATATGATAAATTACTAAAATTGTCCATTTTGAATGCAGATTGATACAGAGCATACTAGTTGATTAATACATTTCATTGAAAACATATGACCACGTCCAAGACTGCAAGAACTACACTTAGAAACTTGTTACTTGAAGGAAATGCTGGGCACCTGTAAATGCTTATATATTTACGGTAAAAATGTATAAAACTTACTTAAACTATCAACTATTTTGACATGATTATCTGACTTTCAAAAATTTTGATTTTACTATCTAACATTTTACTTTATTTGATTTGAGCCAGTTAGTGACCCTTTAACTTTAAAATTTGAATGAGTCGTTTATCTTCACGAATTTAGTTAATATATTTATTAAAATTCACGTAACTACAAATTCATTAAAGTAAGCAAATAACTTAAATTTTGTATCCGAAAAATCATCAAATTACTAAACAACTCGAAAGATTGGGTATTAAAATCAAAATTTTGAAAGTTCGGATAGTCAAATCAATAGTTCAGGTAAATTTTATACATTTTTACCTATATTTACATTCTACCTCTCCACACACAACAATCATCTACTGCTACATGCAACCTCTGTTCAGTTCAAGTCGAGCAAAATCAATGCATCTCTAGTACTTAGCCTCTAGGATAAGCCTTCCAGATAATTTCCTTGAAAATGTACAATAGCAAAGAGCATATGCCTCTTGTGCAAACCTTATAAAAGATTTTATTTTATTTCTTTTCCATCAACAAACAGGGTAGCAGAGAGTGTACTAATAAAAATAAAATAAAAAACACAGATACTGCACACTTAATGGAAGAAGCATATTACACATAACGAAGTATCTTCATTCAGAAGATTAAGTCCCAACATCATGAAAAGAATATACAAATATTAAGAAAGATTTTGGAAGGTTCTCAACTGCAATTAAGGTCCAAAACCACCGATCTGTTTAAATTCATCAGGTAGAGATCAAGAACACGAATATAAACTCCATTTTACAATGTACTTATTAGACTAATCTCTATTTGTATTTGAATAGAGCTGCGAATTTTGAACCGTAATTGCATAGAGAAACATTGAAACACTCTAGTGCAGGAAAACAAAGAAGCAACTGATACTGGTAAACATGAAAATTAATAATGGTACGAGACATGATACATAAAAAGAAGGGAATAGTTGGTAACCCCAAGTTAAGTTAGAGTAATAACAAGAAGCAAGGTTAAACTATACTTTTAAAGGCCATGCATAAAGAACCATTTCTCTGGCAAAGTACAACTTAGCCACTTTTGGGTTCTGATTTATGACACCCATTTTCTATTTTTATTACTTCGTAGCCCATCAGGAATTAAAAGCAATGATATTCAACACTGGAAATAAAGAGATGACACCTTGAGACATTGGAGAAGAGTAATAAAGGAACAGTTCAAAAAGAAAAAGAGGAAAAAAAAACCCAGTAAAAGTATGAGAAAAGTTCAATTCCATACAATATGAATAAGGAAAACAGCGTAACGTTCAAGTTAAAATAATATAAAAAAGCTAAACTAAGCTAGTTTAAGCTTGTTATTTACAGCCTATTAATAATGGAAGCATTTAATATTCTAAAATGGAAAAAAAAAGAGGAAAAAGGTACCCAATAAAAGTAACAGAGATAAAACACAGTTCAGGTTTTCCTTTCCTTTGCAAAAAAGAAAAATAAATTTCATCTGGTAATTAATTAGAAAGCTCTAGAAATAAAATGCAAAATAAGAAAATTCTAGTATTTAATCGTCGCTAAAATACGCCGATCTCCTAAGTATTTAATCCAGGAAAAAAAACTTGTGTCTCCAATTCTCTTGAAGAAAAAAAAAAAGAACCGATAAAAATACCTACAGAAGAATTAACACCGAGATATCACTGAAGTAAGATATGGTGTAATATAGCACAAAATAAAAAAAAATTAATTTCGCAAATTTTTTTTTAAAAAGAGAAACGAACACATTAAGACCAGCATTAATATTACACTAAAAAAAAGGGAATGCTTCTGAAAAAAGGCAAAAACCAGTGCAGTGTCGATAACAAATCAGTAATACATTAAAAAAAAAAAAACACATAATCTCAAAAACAGCTACATATACATTGGCAAATACAAATAAGATTATATCATAACATTTCCTACTACAATTAGCTATACTTTATCGGAGTCTAATACACCGGTGAGAAGCCTCTCACCAATAGAAACCGATTAAAAGCACAGCGAAATCAAAACCAAAAACATATATAATAACGCTAAAGAATTTTAAAACAACAACAACAAAAAAAAAATTATACGAGCCTCTCCTAAATAACAATAACATGAGGATAAGAAGAATGATACGAATTTAAAAGAAATAAAATGTAGAAGCAGAAGATCAAAGAAGAAGGAAGGGTGTTTCGAAGATATATATTGAAGATGAGGAGGGAGGGAGGGGGGTGAGGTGTACGGACAAGGCGGCGACGAAGGAGAAGCCGGAGTTGCCGAGGCGGTAGGCGGAGAGGCGGCGGAGGAAGCCGCGGGAGCGCCGGACGAGGCGGCGGACGGCGGCGTCGATGAGGTCGGAGCGGTTGACGCGGCGGCACCAGGCCTCGACGTCGATCTCCCCCCAGCAGTAGGGCCCCACCACCGCCTCCCGCCACGCCCGGCACACGAACGGCACCGTCCGCACCATCTCGTCCGCCGCCATCCGCACGAATATCAGCGCCAGCACCTCCGGACTCATCCCCTCCCCCCACCCTCCCCCTTCTTCGCCGCACCTCCTCTTCCCCTTCTCCTTCTCCATCTCCATTATTTCTATCTTTCTATCCCCCCTCTCTCTCTCTCTCTCTCGCTTAGTTTGTAATTACGCGAGAGAGAGTGTGTGCTTGTGTTTGTGTTTGTGTGTGTGTTTGGAAATGGACGAGGGAGGGAGGAGGAGCTCCTTATAGTTATAGGAGAAATCATTTTTACGCCTGAACCGAGTGTACAAGGACCCCACAGAGATTTTAAAACCAAAATTTCTTCGCATATTGAATGCGTTTTTATACAATATTGGAAAAAAGCTCAGGTGTCAAAATTTTAAAAAAAATTAATATTTTTCTTTTCATATTAGTCGCGTCATATTTATTTCCGTACTGTTAATTTTTCAAACTACTCAATGCTATGCTAGGTAATAGTTCTATTTTTTTTTAAATAGACCTTCGATGCTATGCTACTCGCTTCGTTTATTTTTTTAAAATTAAATTTAGCTGAAAATATAAAGCAACTAGGTTTTAAATTTAGAATCTCGGCTACCAATCAACAAGTCTTTTGCCACTTGCGTTAGAAACGATCGGTTCGATGCCTAATTTTTAATTTTAAATGTAGAAGAAAAGGTGACTATTGATTGCTTATCGGTCAGAAAATAAATAGAATGTAAGTTAGGAATACGGGAAACACTCCCAAAAAAAGAAAAAATAAAATAAAATAAACAATAAAAAAGGGTGTGTGGCGCATGATGTGTACGGATACACCGGGTGAGGGCAACAATTTCTTCGAGTGAGTGGGTTTCGCACGTACGTTGTAGCGAAAAGTGAGGTGGTCGGATCGGTCGACGCGTGTCCGGCTACTTATGAGATCGGACGGATGGGAATTTCGCTCGCCCCTTCGTTTCCCGATTTGGAAACGACCCTCTGCGTCTCCCTGGCGCCTGCTATTCTGGTGGAGTGGTGGTGCGTAAGTCGGTGAGTGCGGAATTTATTTTTTGGCGTTTTGTTATACGAGGTAGGAATAGTTATTATTTGAGAGGGGATGAATAATTGAATAATTTTTGAAAAATAAAGAGGGGAAATTATTCAATGGGCTTGGGCCACCGTGGGCCGGACCATTTAGATTCGTAACACCGGTCGAATTTAGAACCCCGTATCGGTATAAACTTAGATAGAAATATAAAGCAGTTCGATTTCAAACTTAAAACATCAAGTACCACTCACTTTGGTATACATGTGGATTTGAAAAAGTATTTATTTTTGACATCCCAACCCGTCATCTTTTCCTTATTAGATTTAATGTTGCATGACGAAATGAACATTTGGAGAATATTATCTACTTATAAAAAAAAGAACATAAATCAAAATAAGACTTACAACTTACGTAAAAGTTCAGAACTAGTTATGCAATTTTTAACTACTTATCTTAACATTCACCATAACCATGAGGAATTTTTTTTTCTAAAAGGCCGCTTATCAAAGCGAATAATATGCCTGACCTTTTGAACTTTAATACTGCTACAAATAATCTCACCATTTCAATTAATCATCCAATTTGGATTTGCATAAACTTTTGCAACCTTAGATTAAATTCACTTCATTCCTCTCTTCTTTTGATTGCATAAAGTAATTTATAGACATTTGGATCAATTAAATATTATAGACCGTATTATGTTAAGAAGAACGATAAAGGGAGAGAACTGGGCCAGAGAAGTACTAGATCCAGTAAGGTCACAATCCATGCATCAAATATCTTTGCTCTTTGCAGTTGAATATGCATCTGCTTTCTCGAATAATATTTTACGATCGATTACGACGACGACAAAGGCAAGTCTACTTGGAATCCTGTCGAGGCATCTTAGGTGGTCATATATGTCCATGTTACGAAAAAGTCTTTACTATACTATTGGCGAAAAAGAGAACTTTTTTAATGAAAAAGATAACAAGTTATCCCCTTCGTTCATTTTCCTTAAGATATGAACTCAATTAGAAATATGAATCAATTAGGTTTCGAATTTGAAACCTTAGATACCAACCATCAAGCTGCAATTCCTCTTTCAAAAGTGCAGAAAATAGGAATTATAAGGCTAATCTGCTAGATCAGACGAGCCGGAGAAGGAGCAACCTGGCTTGGATTGTACGTAGGTTCTTGTACTCCAATAAAGTTTGAGACCGAAACTTCGGTCGTATGAGGCAGGGCCGAATTTTTGTATCAACAGTAACAGTTGCACCACATAAGATATATTCCGAACCAATTTTATTGTGTCATGTAAAATGCCGAGAAGTATAGTCAGGAATAAAATGATAATTTTATGAAATTCTTTTATTATTGTATTTGCGTTCAATATGAAAGTTTTTAAGTAGACGAACACTTAGAGCTAATTAGGACAAAATGGTAAGCTAATTTTTAGTTATTGTCCACATTCACAACGCATCTCAGGCATCTTCCGTTTTGGAATCAGCTCTCATTAGCCATTCTCCAAAATACAGATATATACATATAAATATGGAGGCAAATTGTTTAGAGTGTGGCAACAGTGGAAGCTCAATGGACGCAGCAACACTTTGTTGGTATTCAAGTCTCTTGTTTGGCCTCCTCCCTTGGCTTCTCCTACTTATCTGGCACTGGAATGATCTTCTACTCTTGGCCAAACTCAAGCTAAGATATGGCCTTCTCAAAAACGGCAATGGTGGTGGTCACAGGCTCCCCCCTGGCCAAATGGGTTTGCCATTTCTGGGGGAGACACCGAGGTTCCTTTGGTACTTTAAGATCGCGCGCCGCCCCGACGACTTCATCAACTCAAAGAAACAGAAGTAGGATGGTTGTCAACCTTTTGTTTTCATGCAGTTGTTTGTAATATATAGGATGTAGTACACAATGTTAGCTTTGCCTGGTATTTTATGCATTAATTTGTTGTGATTTGGAACTGTGGATAGATATGGAGAGGGAATCGGCATGTACCGAAGCCACCTATTCGGCAAACCGACCATCATATCATGCACCCCGGCCAGCAACAAGTTCGTGCTGCAGTCCCCGGACTTCCCCATAAAATGGATAACCCCCGAACTTGTGGGAGTCAAGTCCATGTTCAACGTCGAAGGCACGCAACACACCCGGATCCGGTCCTTCGTCGTTGACGCCATCAACAGGCCTGACTCCCTGCGGAGGATCGCCAGCGTCCTGCACCCGACTGTCGCTGCCGCACTCTGCTCGTGGTCGGAGAAGGGCACCATCACTGCTTATTCTGAGATCAAGAAGGTTATGACTTATGACATGCTTATATATATGAGTTATTAAGTTGCTAGTAAGCGTAAAATTTAATCAGATTATATTATTTGTGTTGATCAGATGACCTTCAAGAACATATGCAAAATGTTCGTAAGCATCGAGCCTGGGCCTCTATTCGAAGCACTCGATAAGTACTTCAACGGCACGATTCCAGGATTCAGGGCGTACCCGCTGAATTTCCCCGGAACAGCACTCCATTATGCTGTCAAGGTTTGACAACTAGTCTCTTGATGCATCATCTTAAAAAGTTGTGACTATAAGAACCCTATAATTGGACTAACATCAAAGTCCCACATTGTCATCTCAAAAGAAAAAATTATGCAAACATCCAGACCAACCAAGTTAATAGTATTAGTGGGCCAGCCAACTTGTTGTAATGATTGAACTTAGTTTTTTTTTAAGGTAGCACTCTACCTGCTTTATTTATTAAAAAAATAAATTAAACTACAGAAGTGAAGTAATAAACCCCTGAACTGGAGGGAAAAAAAAAAGAAAAAAACTACGCAGATCAGAACTTTTTAAATTAGGGACTAGGGTACGTTCGCTTAATCAAGCTGTGCTCCTCCCACCGAATCACCAATCGTCTGATCAAGTTGGCAGATAATAGGGGGTCAGCATTAGCCATCCTAAAAATAACGTCGTTTCTAACGGTCCTAATGACCCACCAACTGGCTGTCAGTCCAGTGAGTCCTTTTCCAGCAGGCTGTGCATCATCCCCGGCTTGGTTAAAAAGTCTTAATGTGTGCAGTGCCGGCGAAAACTCGAGGCAGTGTTCAGAAGAGAAGTGGAGAGAAGGAAGAAGGGGAGAAGTGAAGGTAACCATGAAAGCAAGGATCTAATGGATGGATTGATGGATATAAAAGATGAAGAAGGGAAGCATTTGAGTGATGATGAGGTGGTGGATAACATAGTCTCTTTAGTTCTTGGAGGCTATGAGTCTGTCACCCTCACTTCCACCTGGGCTCTTTACCTACTCTCCAAGTCACCACAGATTCTTCAAAAGCTCAGGGTACTGAAACTATTAGCTATCATATAAAACTGCTACAATTTTACAATTATGAAGAATAAGAAATGATTCGAGGAATTATATTATGTCATGTTTCCAGGAGGAGAATATGGCGGTAGGAAAGCATGCTAACGGAGATCCGATAACCGTCGAAGATATCTCTAAGCTGAAGTACACAGCAATGGTTTGGCCTCAAATGTTCTTCTGTGTTAATGCCTTTTATATTCTGATAATTGATTGATAACTTCAAGTGATCTAGAGAAGAATGTGATCATTGGTTCTCTCTGTGTCACTTCAGGTTGTAGAAGAATCGCTTCGAAAGGCGAATATTGTGACTCTTCTTTGTCGAGTAGCTAAAAAGGATGTTGAGTATAAAGGTAAAGTGACAAGCAAATAACAGTTGGTGAAAGAAAAGATTTTCATTAGCTAAACGTTTGGACTGTCAAAATACCTATTTTGTTCTACTAATTGATTTGTAATTTGTTACTGATCGACGAACTGGTCTTTTCATGCTGAAGCAGGTAAAGTGTTCTGCTTTGACCCACAATCTAATTCATATTATCTTTGTCTACAAAAATTGACATGTGATTGGTAATTTGGGTTAATTGGTTTAATTGGTTTTGTCTACAAGGAAGAACATATATATATATACACATCTCAGCGGTGTGACATATGATAAAGGACAAACTTGCACAATTGGTCTAGTCACAATCTATATCTATACCTATATATTACTAGTCAGTGCACGCGTATAACTCTTTCTAATATAATTAAATAAAATTAACAAATTAATGAATAAATAATATATTTAAATAGTAGTGTCAAATTAAAATTTTAGTAAAATTTTAGAAAAATAAAATCATACAAAAAAAAGAGAAGACAATTAATTTACAAAGTGAAAGCAAATTACTATGCAATTAATTCATTGAATTATCGAAAAATATAAAAGCAAATTAAAAAGATCACTACAAGTACAATTTTATCCTATACATGGCCAAATCCAATATGAATGTACCACCTTCATTTGAGGGTGGTGGGGCCACTATTTGTTTTAAATTTTTTTTTTCTATTCTCTTTTATCTTAGTAAAACTCTTCCTCTCCCTCACAGCTATATCCTTCAACTCTCTTTTTCTCTTCTTTTTTTTTTCTCCTTCCATCTCTTATTTTTCTTTAACTCCTAAACCGATAGCGGCGTCTCTCCTCTCTCCTCACCTTACCTATACAGCGGTTTTGGATCTCTCCACCCATGATTTTAGATTTTTTTTTTCTCTCCTCCTTTTCCTCTCCCTCGCCGCTCGGAGCTCTTCGACCCCCATCCGCTACTCCTCATGCGTCCTCGACAAGGATGGCGTACGGTGCCATCGCCGGCTGCCCATTCTCAACAATCATGGGATATCTATATTTTCATATATTTTTTTTTCATAAATTTTTATTTTTGTCTTATTATTTATCCGTCGCATTGCGCGGGTTACTTCATTAGTGTCACATGAAACTGTATGATCAGTAAACTGTTGACATATGCAGGCTTCAGAATACCTAAAGGTTGGCAAGTTCTTGTTTGGATCCGGTCGCTTCACATGGATCCAAAATACTTCGATGATCCAATGTCCTTCGTTCCAGAGAGATGGGATGTAAGTTAAGCACTTCCTTTTCATGAGCCTAATCATAAATCTTACTCTGTAGTTTTTAGCTTACATGATTAGAGAGAATTGGTAAATTTATGCGCGTGCTTATATGCGAGATCTAACAAAGTTAACATGTGCAGGTTCCAGTGAAGCCCAGCGCATACCAAATCTTTGGCGGGGGGCCAAGAATTTGTGCTGGAAATATGCTTGCCAGATTACAGATCACTGTCATTCTGCACCATGCAGTTCTGGGCTACAAGTAAACATGGCGCCGTCTCTTTAACTCTCCCAGTGATTTTTACGTTATATATTTACATTTACTAAAATGAGTACATGGTCATATACTAAATTACTAACTAAATTATGTGAAAATTTCTAGGTGGAAGTTAGCTAACCCTGACGCGAAGATTAAGTACCTTCCTCATCCACTGCCATGCGATGGTGCTGTCATGGACTTCGAGGCTCTTTGATGAAGTAATTGGGTTAGAACCAAATACAATCATACAATGGCTATTGCTCTGAATTATGGTTCTTAGGCTCTTCTGTGGTATGTAAAATGAATAATTTGTAGCAGAAGCAGAGCATGCATGTAAATGAATTACTAAGTTGTAAACTTCGAGAGATGGTAGTTTATTTGCTTTCCAGCAACCATAATGGAACTTATTGAATCTCTTATAGGTTTTAATGCGGAAAAATGAAAAGAAAACAGGAAATAAAACTGCACAGTGACAATAAAAGGTCTTATTTGAGATCACCGAGGAACTTAATACAATTCGGTGAAAATGTATGGAGATCTCCTCAAATTATAGGGTATACAAAAATGACCTCCTCAACTATAATATTTTTGATTGAATGATTTCAGTCAAATGAATTAAAAAATTTACTAAATCAACTTAGGGCATGTTTGGTCCATGATTGGAATAGGAATGGCAAATAGAATTGGATTGCTTTGGAATGAAAAATAGAATGACGAATTATCTAAAAATATTTGGTTAATTATTGAAATGGAAATCGGAATGGAAATTTAGAATTTTTGATAGAGAATTTTAATTAAGAGAGAGAAAAGTGATGAATGGAGCGGAGGGGAGGTGTTGGTGAAAGAAAAATTTTGAGTAGTTTATTTAAAATGGGCTAATCCGGAATTCACAGTCGGATTGGGCCATAAATAGTTTTGGTCATTTTCATTCCATAGTGAAATAGAATAAGATTTTGATTCCTGTTAAACAAACAACAATTATGAGAATCACTGAATTCTATTTCGATTTCACAGTCTAAAATAGCTAAACCAAACATTTCCTAATAGTTTAAATTACTTTGTAGTGAAAAGTAATATCCGGATACACCAGATGCCTACGAGCAGCCTATGCAAAACTTACTAGGATTTGTATCATTAGTATCCAAAATGGTATACTAACGAAATTCTTTCTTATCTAGAAGTACAAAGGTTTTGTCCTCCTAGCTATCCAAGGGGCACAAATAAGTTTTTTTTTGAGAGAAAGGTAGCACGCTATCCGGTTCGTTTATTTTTTTTAGAAATAAATTTAGCTGGAAATGTGAATCAACTAGGATTCGAATTCGGAAACTCGGAAACTCGGGACAAATAAGTTGACTTCAACAAAATAGACATCTAATATAGTGACAGTATCTAATACAGTTGGCTATAAATTTAACACTTGATGTTTGAAATCTCAAATTCGAAATATAATTATTTTACATTTCAAGCTAAGTTTATTTTAAAAAAAAAGTAAACTAGACAAATAGCATTATATCTTTTTCTAGAAAATACAAAAATAAAACAGACACCTAATTTGAACCGGTCAAAGCGCCTCCTCGGAGTCAATAGAGACGGGTCAACACCAGCTTCAAGGGTCTTAATATTGATTTTGGTTTCGCTGGCTCCACCGCCTCTCTCTGAAACAAGAAAATCTTTATTATATAAAAAATAAATAAATAATGATAGAATATAATTATTACAATTATTGTCTATAAAAGTACATTAATAAAAAATTTCTTCTAAAATAAGTGTCGAGTGTTCAATGTAATGCTTATATAGTCGCATTATATAGTCTTTAGATGGGATGGTGAGATCAGTATGTCTGGCTATTGAGCCTATTTGATTTTGTTGGAGTGCATTACAATTTAACAAATATAATATTTACTATAGAAAATTCTATAGAATCGACCGTCCCTAGCGCAAGTGGCAAAGGACTTGGTGGTTGGTACCCGAGGTCCCAAGTTTGAATTCTAGTTGATTCACATTTCCAGCTAAATTTATTCCTAAAAGAAATAAACGAAGCGGGTAGCATGCTACCTTTCTCTCAAAAAAATATATATATTTACTATAGAAAATTCTAGCATTTTTAACTAAATTACCGTAGAAATCATCAGCTAAAATTAGATGCAAACAAACTCTCTCTCTCTCAAAAAAAAAAAGCAAAAAAACATAGCTTAAAACTTCTACTTTTTGGTCCACAAGCTCTTTTAATTGCTTTCCGCTCTAGTGATTGAAGACTAAACCATTTTTAATTTGCAAGATAAAGATTGCTACTTTTAAGACAAATTTTTTTCTGAGTGTACCAAATTGGCAAAATCAAATCAAAACATACAGATTTAAAAGGAGTCTTTCACTGTGTGTTTGAAAAAAGAATGATCTTTTTCCAACCCATACAGAGCATTTTTAAGCCTTTTTTAATTAATTGGTTGGTCACTAGTTACTGATAGCCTGAGTCTAACTAATGATTTCACCTAAATGCACATGCTAATCAGAATATATTCTTGTAATGTCATATTAATAATGAAAAATACTATCTGTTCGTCTATATATAAGTTGTAGATTTTATACCTTTTTTATTTTAAAATTTACAAAAAAATAAAAAAGAGATTAATCTTTTGATGGATAAAATGCTAAATATATATTTAATTTAGAAGTTGCTCGTTAATATTACCACGCTGCATACTAGCGCGCACACTTTCCATGTGGAAGAGTCGTACCATTTCACATGAGAATCTTCTTAGAAGGTCATTTGCTTTACGTGTGTGGGTCCAGTTTCTGTATCCATAAGAGGTGATGCACCAACCAATGTTATTTTAATACTAAAAAACATGTGTAAATTCTATACTTTACTTATCTAATAAATAGAATTTTTTTATTGACCATCTTAATAAGATCGGTAAAAATATCCCACTTATTAAATTGATAAAGTGTAAAATGTACATTTCAAATAAAATATATAGATAATATTTATGTCCAAAATTAGTTACTTCCAAAAAAAAAAATGAAGCCTAACACGGTTTTAGTTAAGAATTTAAAATTTAGCGCCTGTTTCAAAAGCTGCCTAGAGTTGAAGGGTTGTACCTACATTTTACGTAGGCCTCAACAAACCAATCACGCGCTCGGATGCGATCGTCACCGTCCAATCCGTATACCAACGGGGACCCTCCACGTGGTCCCGTGGCTGGTTTTCCCAAGGTTCTCTATTCGGTCACATCATTCTCCAAAAGTACCACCATTAAACAACATAATTGCGAAAATGCCACAATTCCGTTCCTACCCCTTCTCCTATAAATAGCAGCTGTTGCCCTCAATCAGCGGAGTCCACCATTTCCGCTCCACTGTCCGTTGAAAGCCCACGCGAGGCGGAAGAGAGAGCCCTTTATTGGAGCCCTCTCTCCACCTCCTCCCTTCGTCTCCATCTCCCCTCCTCTCCTCGACCCCAAACCCTAACCCTAACCCTCGAAGATCACAAGGGATCTCCTCTTCCTCCTCTACAGAGTCGTTGTCCTCAATGGATCTCTCCGACAAGTCTCGCCAATCGCTTCTCCCGAGCTTCCTCTACTCGTCCACGGCAACTAAGACCGTGGGACTGGAGAGGATCCTCGGCCGGAACCCTAGCTCCGCCGAGCCGGCGGCGCCGGCGCTGACCTCGCCGGTGGATCGCCGGGCTTCGGCAGGATCCTTCCTCATCCAGGCGCCGAGCGAGCCCAGGAAGATCGAGATGTACTCGCCGGCGTTTTACGCCGCCTGCACCGCCGGAGGGATCGCGAGCTGCGGGCTCACGCACACGGCCGTCACCCCGCTCGATCTCGTCAAGTGTAACATGCAGGTGAGCACGATCGATCCGATGTTAGGGCTACCTTTGTGCTATTTGGAATCGGAAGGGATAGCGCTGTGTTTTATGGGAATAGTTGGGGGATGTCCTGAATCTACGGATTATGCCATGTGTTAGTCACTATTAATTGTTTGTTTCGTTGGTTCGGATTTTTCTTTGTCCTAATGTCTTGTTCTTAGTTGCAACATATTGGTCGATTGACCTGCGAGTTTGGATTTTTTTTTTTTTTCAATTGATGACGAGATCTAAAAGTTGGAAAGTTAATATCACATCTTCCCTTTAATTTTTTGTGTTTGACTCAGTTTTACAAAAAATTATTACATCCCTCTTTTATTTGAAGGGGTGTTTTCTGGAGGAAATTCGAAGCCTTACATATTGATCCTTTTTACTATTGTGCACTACTGATTATGAAACTTACCAATTAATTATTTCGATTCGTTTAGATGCATTTAATAAAATTTGAGGGTTTTATATAAAGTAATTTTGTAATCATACTTGTGATTTGAAGAAGCACTCTCTTTATACATGATTCTGATATGTATTGAATACAGAATATACAGTAATGCCTAATTCTGTATATTTTTTATTTTCTATTCCTTTACGGCCTGTACCTCCTTATCATTGTTGAACATATTTTTCAGGATTGTGATTCTTTTTTCCCCCTCCCTGGTATCTTTAGGAAAACAGCACATTTTTGTCATAAATTCCTCTAGATGTTATTTGCCTAATTCGAATTGCTATAACGATGCGTCCAAACTGAAGTTTTTATCTGAAATTTCAGATTGATCCAGCTAAGTACAAGAGCATTTCATCAGGATTTGGTATCCTTCTCAAAGAGCAAGGCTTCAGGGGCTTCTTTAGGGGCTGGGTGCCAACGCTTCTTGGTTACAGCGCTCAGGGGGCATGCAAATTTGGCTTCTATGAGTTCTTCAAGAAGTATTACGCGGATATTGCTGGACCTGAGTATGCTGCCAAATACAAGACCTTGATCTACCTTGCAGGGTCTGCTTCTGCTGAAGTCATTGCTGATGTGGCACTCTGCCCCATGGAGGCAGTGAAAGTGCGAGTGCAGACGCAGCCGGGGTTTGCCAGGGGTTTGTCTGATGGGCTCCCGAAGTTTGTCAAATCTGAAGGCTATCTTGGGTAGAATCTCATTTTCCTTGATCTTCTTTCTTGTTTGATGCTCCCTCCTATTGCGTTTCTCAATAATTTTTCTCGTTTTGTTTTGAATAACAGATTATACAAAGGATTGGTTCCTCTTTGGGGGCGTCAAATTCCTTGTAAGTACTTCTATTCGTCATTTTAGACAGCTAATTCTGCTAGAAATGCTATTTTATGTCTTAAGTAATTCTGCTTTTGATACATGTCACGAAGCACTTTGTTAGATGTGGATAATTTCTGAATCAAAGCAACTTCATTTGTGAATATAGGAGATGTATTTTTTGCCATGAGTGCTTATCCTAGAACATGATTGGTGGTTTTGTTCGGTCATTTTGAGATGAACATTGTTCTTGCATTTTATGTATGGTTTTCAATATTTTATGTCTGCACATAGCAACCATCCCTATCTAGATGTAATTGGAGACGGACTACAAAGGGAGTTGTTTGCATTGTCTTGCTAACGTAGAACCATAAGAAATGCCTGAGCTTTTACTATCGGGGTTTAGATGTATCAATCATGTTGTTATCTTTGTTTAGATGTACTAATCAATTCAGTGCAACATGGGCTTTACTGCTGAGAGTTTTGCCAAAAATGCATATCATGTTTGCTAATTAGTAGCAGCTTCAAATGTTTTATAACAGCCACCCGTCGATTTCTTGTGCTTCTTCCTTGTTAGAGTTACTTTCAAACACTGCCAAGTTTGAGTTCTATTTATATGTTACAGCTGTAAACAGGAAATGTTCTGCTATAGAATTCTTCCCTAGTTGAACTTACTGCACTATCAAACTGGTTTGCACACACCATAATTTACCTTAAACTGATCTGTCGATGCCTTGACAAGAATAGTACTTGTTCCACTAGTATTTATGGTGATGCAACCCACCAAAACCCAAACCCCCTTACAGCATTTTTGTTATTTTTTTTAATTTAATCATATAATGCAGATACTATGATGAAATTTGCATCTTTTGAGATGATCGTGGAAATGATCTATAAATATGCCATTCCCGCACCAAAGGATCAGTGCAGCAAGCCTCTTCAGCTTGGCGTGAGCTTCGCCGGCGGTTACATTGCTGGAGTCTTCTGTGCCATTGTATCTCACCCGGCCGACAACCTCGTCTCCTTCCTTAACAATGCAAAGGATGCCACTGTCGGCGATGTAAGTTAATCTATAGCTTTTTTCTTCTTCGTAATTCTTTTTATTGCCGGCTGCCCATAATTCGTCCATTTTCTGATTCTTTTGCTTTGCTTGTTTAGGCCGTGAAGAAGCTCGGCCTTTGGGGGCTATTCACTAGAGGGCTTCCTCTTCGTATTGTTATGATTGGTACTCTCACTGGGGCACAATGGGGTATCTATGATGCTTTCAAGGTTATGGTTGGCCTGTAAGTATTTTCTCCGAGACTTTTCTAACTAAAAAAAAAAATTGCGGCAAACTCTCATTTTCGTATAGGATAAAATCCTGATGTGTTGAATATATGTTCTTCAGGCCAACAACAGGTGGAGTTGCCCCTGCTGCAGCTCCAGCCGCAGAGCTCGCTCCACTGAAAGTCAGTGCTTGATTTTTCTTAAGCAGTAACTAGAAGTGATTTCTAGCATTTATTTGCCCATTTTTGGTGAGTTTGTAGTATTTTTCAAAGAGCACTGCTTGTTTTGATTCTTTGTTTCTTATGCGTACTTAACGGGATGGTTTTGATCTCATCCCAAAGGCTCGTGAATTTCAGAAGCTCATTAAGAGATTACAGTAGTTGCCTGCACCATAGTGTTTAAAGGGCTATCAAAGAATAAGCTGGAGGACAGTGAAGAATATTGTTGTACCCATTTTATTATCCCTCGAGATTCTCAGGGATTAGATTACATGGTATTTCTCCTCTTACATCATCTCTTTGGATTTACAAGTAAAGCATATTCAATAGTACATTAGGCTACCATGTTCTTGTTTCACTTTGGATGATGACGATGTTAGTTACGGTGATAATTAAAATTTTTTTGTCCGCGAGTCTTTATGTAACTAAGTTGGTTGGATTTCAAATTCTAAAGTGCAACCTGAGTTTCTCTTGTTTTTTCCAATTGCTGGGCTTGTTTCCAAATCCATCTAAGCAATGATGAGTAGAATCTCCTATCAACAAAGAACATGATGTTGGCTGATTAATTTCCAACAGCACCATTGTGTTAGTATCTTACATTTCTATTTTGCACCAAAATTTTGTAGTTTAGGTTTGAACGAGTCCATGACTCAATGCAACTGAAACTAATTCAAACCTGCCATTCTCAACACCCTTCTCAGTATCCACACAAACCGTGAATCTGAAAGGGCTGTTCTTACCTTGTTGCAGCAGAACTTTAATCAAGATTCGCCAAATAAGATAAAAGTTGTGCTTCTTTCTAGTCACACTGCCTTCCGTGCTCTGTTTCTGCTCGGCATCTACAAGTTCCACCCTGTTCGACAATCCTGGCTCTGAAGTTTCCCCTAAGAAGGAACTTTGTTTTGTATCCTCGAGGAAGCATTTGAAGACGTCCTCAGCGGTAACATTTGCGAATAAGATCTCGGCGGCTTTGTTCCTCACAAGCAGAGGGACTTGTCCTGTTTGGTCCCAAACATACAGCTGCATCCACCGGAATTTGGCATCACCAAGTTTAGAGACACATATAACACATTCAAGATGCTAATGCCTAAAAATCAAACAGAGATATTTTTGCGCTGGCAGACTACAGCATATGGACCCCAAAAATTTAAGTATTCGGATATGTAAAATACACGCAATAATGCTGTAGGTATAAAATCTCACCATGAATGGTCGATATATCTGGCGTACATCGTGAAGATACTTCGAGCTGTTCTGACAGTATAGCGGATATCTATCATTTCCAGATAGATTTTACCAAACAAAATTATTAGTGTATGTTGCTTCAGTACAGAAACTATTGATGTAAGAACAAAATTTGCCAAATCTCAACAAAAAAAAAAAAAAAAAAAAAAAAAAAAAAAAAAAAACCTTCAGGAAAATCAGGAAGGTGATGCCACAACAAACCTGGTATCCACTGGGAAGCCACATAGCTCGCATCCACTAGTTATAAGGTCTTCCACAATCTTATTGTTCATCTGCAGTCTCTTGCATGCAAATTGTTGCTCTTTTTCATCAGGATTCCGGGCGAATGTCAAAAAGATATCACCGACACAGGCACAAATGTTTGCATTGCATGCACTGGGGAGGCATAACAATTCTGAGATAGAGGTACAGTTCTTTGATTTCTTTTCATCAATTGCTGTCCAGTTCTTTAACTTTTTCTGTCGTACCAATCATAAGATTGAAATGTTTAGTACTTCAGAAGAATAGGTTCCATAGCTACAAACAAAAATTAAACAGAGTCAGATACTAGAGGTGGGATAGCTTTTCGGTACAATGACACAAAACGAGAAATCTGATACTGGTATTAAACAAATTATTTAGGTTCACTTTGTCAAAGTGAAGGGTAATCAATATTCCAATTGTCTTGTTTCATCTATTACAATTGATTTTCTTCTACTTCAGTTCAGGATTAACTCATAGAGTTTCTTTGATTTGCACACCACGTCAAGACTTCTTGAAAAAGTCTTAACTACGCCAAACCATGTGAACAACATGTGATACAAGACTTAATCCTTAACAACAAAACAGCTAAGTTGTTCAGCTAAGATGGTTAAAAAGAGCACAAGTTATCTACAGATTTAAAACTAATCACATAAAACTTCCTTATGGCAATTAAATGAGTTGAAATGCGAACGACCTCTGTATTCTGTGAAGGAAGTGGAATTTTTTTTATGAAAGTTAACCTGTCGGACGTGCTGAAGTGCCGATTCGGTATGCAGCACCCATTCTATTACCCTCCGAAACTTTTCTCTTGAGCCCTCCCCCAATTTAACAGTTCGTACTAGGTCATCGCTTCCTGTATAATCTTGCAGAAGTGACTGGATCGAACAAAAACCGACAAGCAAAAAAATAATGACAAATATCTTTGAGAGCAGAGATATATAGCCGTCCTAAAATCACAAAAGCAATGGATCTACATAGCTAAACATCCACAGAGAAAGGCGGCAAAATTGCTTGCGCTGTTAAAAGATTATGATGGTGATTCAAATTATATCGTCAAAGATCATAAAATTTAAACATCAAGCTTCTCTATCCTCAATCTTCTACATCAGATCTCCTCCCTTCTCCTTATCATCAACTTCCCACTCTACGGCATAAGAGGTTAACACAAGGACGTAAAGCAACAATTTTTTCCTTGTATCAACTACCAAGCGACCACGCGAAATAGATAAGAGCAGGGCATTAAAGCATACAAAATCTACGGGCACTCAATTCAATACCTTTACACGCAATTAACCGGTCACGATGTGCGACGACTTGAAGTGTGGAGATCTGGACAGTTTTAGCCTCCAAGACGCTTCTGAATCTTACAATTTTGACATCTGGAGCAGCGAAAAGCGATACTTAGATTTCAGCTTTACAGTTATAAAAAAAAAAGGGAAAAGAAAGTGAATATTGCATAAGCCATAGCATGATTTTATCACAGAATAGTCAGAAACATGCCAAATTTTCATCTCAGAAAAATAACGAAAAATGAGTTGCAAGTTAAGATCCTAACTCTGCAGCAATATAATGTCGCCAGCGACGATCATCGATCCCATATGCTTCGACCAAACAGATACAAAGAAGCTCGACCTCGTATCGTCTGCAACCTGAATCATGGTCTTGAGTAATGTCCCCGCATTCGAACCATTCGGTTTCTGCGCAAAATCTTCTAGGGTTTAGAAAAAGTTCATTGCAGCAACTATCGAGATCTGAGATCGCACTCAGATCAAAAGTTCGTAAAAGTAACTATTCAAAATCTGTAACTGAAAAATAACTTAAAACTGCAGTATTCCAATTGCTAACATCAAAATTTCAAACCGATCCTGGAATAGGGGACACGGAATACCTAAAACCCTAATAAGAACAAAATAATAAGAGACCACTACAAAATAAGAAAAACATAAACAAAAAGAGGGACCAGGATGGGTTGGGAGTGGCGGACGAAGACGAGGAGCTGCACGAAGCCGCCGCCGGCGCCGCCGCCATCGTCGAGATGCGACTCCGCGCTCGACAGGTCGATCAGAGGGCCGTACCATCCGACCGCCGACATGATGATGCTTTGTTTTAAGTGATAAAAATCACAAAATCTCCGTATAAATTATCTCCTAACTAATTCATAATTTACTATTCACAATTTTTTTTTTTGGACAATTATTTATGTACCTCTGGAAACTAACAAAAAAATATCTCATACATTTCTATAATTTTTTGTTTTAAATTATATTTTTTAAAATTTTATTATTGAACAATTTTGCTGTTAGTATCCGTTGTATCATTTCAGGTTAAACTGAAATTAAATTTCAACTATAAAATTTAAAAATTAAAAAAAATTAAATTACAGAAACTCCCTTGTAAAATACTTGCTTTTCACTTTTTCTTCTTAACTTTTGAAAAATCTACATTTTGTCTCCTTAAAATTTCAGAAATATTTTCAGAGGGTACGGCGTTAATGGAGATGGCAAAATGATCAAATTATCCTTACTTCTTCTATATAAAAAAAAATTAATATACTTATGTCATTTTGTAGTAATCTCCACTCATTCCTAGTAATCTCCACTCATTCCTTTGGGACCACCTTCCCCTCCCCACCTCAGTTTCAGGGGTTTTTGTTGCTGGCGATGGTTTAGAAGGATTGATTTAGTGTAGACTCTCCGTAGCATTACGGTTACGAGAAAGATCATCTCTATTAGGGAGCACCTTAATCTTAATTCTCACTTTCCATTAGAGAAATGTAAAATATTATCTGCATTTTTCTTTCATTTCCACTCAATAATTAAGATTATACTTTAGTAATTACTAACTTATCAATTATACAATTTATACTATGTCACGTTACTAAATGATAAAGACCAAACGTTATTTGATTAATATTCAACATAATCGTACTAAAATTTCAATATTAAAACTTGATAACTATTTTGAATAATTAAACAAAATTTACATTATATATAATAATAATTTAAGTACATAT